>VXAX01001525.1:486516-511516 GCA_013399835.1 Leptocoma aspasia | reverse complement strand
ACAGGGAAAAGAAAAGCTATTTTTAAAGGATGGGAGATTGAAGGGTACATAGGGGTTTGGAAAGATGTTTTAACTTGTAGCTGACCTCTTGTCTTAACTTCCTATCAGATGCAGCACTGAAAGGTGACATTCATCTTTCATCCTAGTCACTCCTGTGCGTTGTCACAAACTGTCTCTGAAATCAAGCCCAGGTTGCAGCTATCAGTGTAACTCTATAAATGGTATAGCAAACTAAATGGGCATGGCTAACATGTATTTGCTCTGCAGTACAGACTATTACACCTTTGTAGGTTTGAAACATGCCCAGCTCACTTTTCTGTAGCTGACACGATACTTCCCAACCAGCATCATCAAAAACATGCAGCTTGTAAAAAGGTTGTGTGCTGTCGCAGTCGAGCTAGGAGCGAGACAGAAACTCACCAGCCAACCGTGACAATATGAAGAGCAAGTTTATTTGAAACACACTACTTTTATAATACTGATAGTTGCCATTAGCTGATTGGTCTTATGGTAATTTATCTGACTCCATTGGTGGCTTCAGCTAACGCAGTTCCAAGGACACTGTCTCTAAACTTAACTATTGTTTACATTTCTTCTTCACAGACTCACTTATTATCTCTAAACTTTCTCTCTGGCTGTGAGAATACAGCCACAGTGTGCAAGGAAAAATAACTGTTCTGTAGAGTCATATGGCTGTCACTTTTCACCCAAGTGACTTGGTGTCAGTGATCCCTAATGAAGCTGTCAGCTGGGACAATAGCTCACACAGTATTTTAGACTCAAATTTCCCCTTCTTACAGAACAGCAATAAATAAACCATTTCTTACGTAGTGCTCAATCTGAAAAGATAAAAGTTTGGGAGAGGGTTTAACTACAGATTTCACTGACATTAGGGTATCTATTGAACACTTCTCAAGCCCTATCCTACACAACTGGCATATAATTTATTCCTACATGTACTGTACAAGGAATGAGCACAGCATAATACTCTTTCAAATACTGAAGGAGTCAGTCCCAGTTGTGCCACTCACACGGCAAGAGTGACAACAAAGTTCCACTGTAAGAGGCAAGGGATGAAAAGCACCATCATTAAAAATAAATCAAGAAAACTGAACTAGTCTAAACTTTTCTTTCTATGAATATACTGTGAGGGGAAAGTGGTTGCAGGCAGAAACATTGTAACCAGTGCCTTAACTCTGCCATAACATCGCCTTTCTATTTAGTGTATGCAAAGAGCCCACTACCACAATAGTCAGAAATTTGTAGACTGTGCAGTAGGAGCCAAGCTACTGAGGAACTGATGTACTAGTTTCCTCCTTGTCGATGAGCAATAAATGCCACTATAACATGGCTAAATAAAGTCTAAAGTATCCATGATTAATATCAGATGCACACATACTACAGCATGAAGGTAACCATTATATGGTCTGTGGACATCTCTCATTAGGTCAGCTGATAAAACTGGAGGTAACAGAACAGCTTTGAGCACATACATCTGTTCTATTGTCTCAAAAATAATGAATAGAATTCTACCTTTTCCTAGAAACCTTGTCTCACTTATGGTTAATACCCCTGTGGCAGATTCTTAATAACTTTTTTCCCTTTATTAACCCACTTACCATCCCAGCTAATATGAAATGCCATTATAGAATAACAAGTTAGATTTTACTGTTCCTGCTGTACTAAACCTCTGTATGATTTATCTTTGATGGTGGATAGAAGTTGCCATGTTATCCTTACTGGTTATATTCCCTCAGGCTCACAAACTATCTTCTGCTTCTAGTCAATGCAATTCTTGAAGTATCCCAGTTTAAGTTCAGTCAGCAAGTAAGTACCACATCAGCCCACACCACATTAGGAGGGGGAGGAGAAAAAAAAAGTAAAACCTGTGAGTTGAGATAAGAACAGTTTAGTAACTGAAATATAAGAAAACTAATCTAATAACAATAAAATATAATTGCAGTGAAAAGGGACACAACAAAAAGAGAGGGAGAGGAATAAACCCCACCTGCTGACCAATGCCCAGTCTGCCTCTGACCGACCATCAGAAGCTCCTGGCCAACTTCCCCCCAGTTTATGTCCTGAGCATGACATTCCATGGTATGGAATATCCCTTTGGCCAGTTTGGGCCAGCTGTTGTGGCCATTCTCCCTCACAGCTTCTTGTGCACTTCATCACTGGCAGAGGCTGAGTGATGCCTTAGGATTTTAATTTGTATATTTTTTATATATTTGTAATCCTGGAGTTCTTTAGTGTATAGATCTGAACTCCATATACAGTGCTAGCTACTGTCTTCACATTTTGGTCAGACAAAACAATTCCTCTCTAGATCTGGGAATCAAGGACACCTTACTGTCTCAGGTCCCAACAAGTGTAAACAAAAGTGAGTTGGGGGGAGAGCAAACTTGGGGTAAAATGACTTCATTACCTAAAGCTGTAATTGGAAGATTAATCCCCAATATGCAAATGGACCAAACTTATAAAAGTGTGAAAACTTGTGACTCGTTGTCCATTTTGGGTGTAGTCCCTGGGAGGGCTTCATCTGCCCAAAATGTACTTAAAGGCCCTTCAATAAATATACCTGTTTTTCATTCCCTTAATTTTGTCTGGCCTCTGTTTTCAGGTAAGCCCAAAAAGGCATCAGGGACACTGAAAAGTCCTTGACTTGGAGCAAGTACTGCTTGGCAACAACCAAACATCAGTGTGTTATCAACATCATTCTCATACTGAATCCAAAACACAGCACTGCACCNCTTTGGCCAGTTTGGGCCAGCTGTTGTGGCCATTCTCCCTCACAGCTTCTTGTGCACTTCATCACTGGCAGAGGCTGAGTGATGCCTTAGGATTTTAATTTGTATATTTTTTATATATTTGTAATCCTGGAGTTCTTTAGTGTATAGATCTGAACTCCATATACAGTGCTAGCTACTGTCTTCACATTTTGGTCAGACAAAACAATTCCTCTCTAGATCTGGGAATCAAGGACACCTTACTGTCTCAGGTCCCAACAAGTGTAAACAAAAGTGAGTTGGGGGGAGAGCAAACTTGGGGTAAAATGACTTCATTACCTAAAGCTGTAATTGGAAGATTAATCCCCAATATGCAAATGGACCAAACTTATAAAAGTGTGAAAACTTGTGACTCGTTGTCCATTTTGGGTGTAGTCCCTGGGAGGGCTTCATCTGCCCAAAATGTACTTAAAGGCCCTTCAATAAATATACCTGTTTTTCATTCCCTTAATTTTGTCTGGCCTCTGTTTTCAGGTAAGCCCAAAAAGGCATCAGGGACACTGAAAAGTCCTTGACTTGGAGCAAGTACTGCTTGGCAACAACCAAACATCAGTGTGTTATCAACATCATTCTCATACTGAATCCAAAACACAGCACTGCACCAGCTACCAGGAAACAAATTAACTCCATCCCAGCTGAAACCAGGACATTATGTTATCCTCCGGTTAGTATTTATGGGACTGGGAATGAACACATGATGCTGAGCCTCCTGTACTTTTATGATCTATCTCAGTCCTGGCTGGATAATGCATGAGGGACGAAGGAGACAGATGACTGAGGAAAAGAGAAAACCATCACAAGCCAATGCAGAGCCAGTTTCAGCCAGGTTTAGACCTTCAAGAATACTCCTTTCCAACCAAAGTATCATAATATCTGAAGACACAGAATACATTTAATTTATAGCTCAATGAAGTCCCAATTAAAATGTTAATTCAGTAAATGAAACTTCTTCATTGCCATTCTAATGACAGACCATAGACATTCTTAAATGCTTCTTTTAACTTCCATTTCTGTAGACATTATTTAAAGATGAATTGGTATTAAAAAAAAAAAAAAAAAAGAAGCAGCAAGATTTTTCCTTTCCTAAGAGGTGAGGGTGAGAAAGGTCCAGGAAAGTTAAAAACACTCTGAAATTATGTATAAACTGAGAAACTGAGGTGCAGGTCCAGACTCCTGGCCTGGCTATATACTGAGGTTACATCATATGTCAATAGGTTTATCAAGGCATCTCCTTCCTGCACACTGTGCTGTCAGCAGGAAGACCAGAAAGGAACCACAATATATTCCAGACTCATGCTTGATATGGAGAAGCTGGAACTGTGACTCCAAGGCATGCTGAAACTCCTGCAAACTCTGTGACTTAGATGTGCCTCAGCTTATCCCACTGGAGGTTTCTTGATTTCTCCCCAGGTAAACTAGATGCTAAAATTCAGTTGAGAAGGAGCCCTCTCTCCATGTGTAGGCAGGCACACTCACAAGAAGAACTCTGCAGGAGTGCACGGTGGCTGTCTCTGGTCAGGTTCTCTCAGCCCATTATGCAACAGAGCTTCAGGACATAAATCAACTCAGCTACTGCAGACATGTTCCTACCCTGCTGCCTTCCAGAACAGGCCCCCTCCACCCTGAAGGAGACAGCAGCCCATGGAAGGCCCATGACAGAACAGAAGAAAACAGCAAGGTAGAAGGAACAGCAGAGAGAAAACACTACATCCTAAGCATAGCCCCCTCCCCACTACACACTGCTCCAGTGGCTTCCTTGCTGGAGGGACTTGTGTGTGTAACTGGTGGTGGCAGCAAAGAGAGAAGTCTGGAGTGGAGGAGTGAAGTTCATCCTGAGAAAGGTGGGGGAGAGAGTTCTTTTCCCTATGTATCTTAATGTTTGTCTTTTTTCTTCCTAAATTAGTACACACATAAATATAAATATATGTATGTATGTATGTATGTATGTATATATGCAATAAATTACATTAAATTTCCCCAAGCCAAGCTTTTTTCACCCACAATTGAAACTGGTAAGCGATCTGCCTGTGTTTAGTTCAACCCACAAGCTTTCTCTTTCCTATTCCTCCTCCTTTCTTCTGGCATCCCACTGAATGAGTGGTTGGATAAGAGCTTGGCTGCTGGTTGGGGCCAACCCATTACATACAGCTGGGAATCTGGGACAATGCCTGCAAGCAAAATTTGGTTTTATGGGAGGAAAGACAGGGGCATGGCTGATGAAAGTGAAAATTATATCTCAGTCCTACATTGTGTTCCCAGTTACACTCTAGTTTTGCACTACAGTAAACAAAATTGCCCCATATTAATATACAACATCATTGTACAATACAATGTTGTACAATACAATACAATATACAATAATATCCCCTGTCTCTCCTCTTTACACTCTTATATTAGGACAATCAGAGAATACTCCTGGAGCTAAGACATGCCACAGAAATTCATGCACTACTGAACCCGTGATAACTGCAACCCAGTCAGAGAGCTATAAAGTAAAGAAATTGAGTGGAGGTGTTGGCATAAAAGTAAGTGAGGAACAAGGGCCCGCCCAAACGCATTTAAGGGTTATTTGGAGCACATTTGGAGATTGCCTTGGAGATACCATTCAGAAGGTCACATACATCTCATTAATCCAGTGTCATATCCAACCGCCTCATGTGCAAATGTGTGGACAGACGAATTCAGCCCCAAAGCTTCCTGAAGCAGGAAGACAAGGACAGAGGAAAAGAAAGAGTGAAAGATGATTGAATGGAATGGGAAGAAAGACGCAATCTTACAGGTCTGCAGTACTTAGTTGGTTTGCTACCTGAAGTTCAGGAAGGTACCCTATGTGGTTTCTGTACAGTGAACTCAGACTTCTACCTGTCCTTAAGTGTATGCAGATTGGATATACCCTTACCCGCTAAATAACTCAAGATAAATAACTGAGCAGTCTAACCCTTATGTGCACATACAAACCTGTGGGAAAAGTGCTGGAATTTACTTCTCTGGATTTCATGGGTAGAATGGCTTTCTCCAGCCCCAGGTTCTATACATCTTTCATTGACCTCAGAAATTACACTGGCTTCTGCACTGCTACTAGCATGACAGTTTTGGGGATAGAGTTTTAATTTTTGGGAAGTAACAGAATATCTTTATCTGGTCCAGTGCTTTTTTATTGTAATTAAACTAATTCACAGCTAGGCCTTGGAGGGTGCGCAGAGCTTCTATTAACCAATATCAGCATCTCAGAAGTACTTCAGAATAGGGCCCGTAAATGCTCCAAGTTCTCAAAGATATACTGAGCACATTTATTACCATTTTCTCGAAATAATTAGCTTTTATTTAGAAGTCCGACATATTTCCCAGCCTTCAGAAAACACAAAGGTTTGTTATATAACTTTGAAGTCTTTCTTCTAAAGTATGTAAAAATAGCATGTAAAGAGCAACTAAATTACAAACAGCATACACCCACGACATCAGCTAATTTTAAATGTAAACAGCATACTTTGCACAAGAAGTATGTCATAAAGGAGCACAGTTAAGAAATGAGATTCAGTCTGGAAATGTTATGTGAGCCTTTTAGATTAAAAATAATTCTACTCACAAATGAGAAATAAAATGCATACGCTGCACACCAGGAATCAAACCTGAGCATGAACTGGGGGTATCTGACATTTCCATCTTCATCAAGGGGGATTCTGTCAAGTAGCAGCTCAAACTCTTCATCAGTAATCTCCACACCAAACCTGAAACAAACAGGAGTTAGCAGCACTTGCTTGCGGAGTTCACATTTGGGTCAACAGTACCCACAATATCCTGAGCATATGGCTGCCATTAACTCTTTGTTACTGCTTCGGCCCTCAAGATCAAGAGCACCACGTGAATATCAGAGGTTAATCAGGGTTTTGATCGCTTCAGCTTTCTCAAAGAAAGAAATTCTACCCTAGAATCCCGGCATTGGTGAGGCACAGAAATAGAAATACGAGCATATTGAACTGTGTGCAATTGTCTTCTATAAAAAGTTATTCATTACACTAAAACACTGGTATTGCTTTAACTAGTTAACTCTGAAAGGCTTTTCATTTGGACTGTTTAGCATGAAAGAAAATGTAGAGAAAAACTGTCTTTTTGGGAAACAGCTTCTTAGTGCTTTTGGAAAGCATTTCATAATGGCTTTAAAGACTTTTTACATACAAATATTTAAAAGTGGCAGTGTTTATTCATCAGCAAGAAAGTGTTTTCACCTCTTCAGAACAATCAAAACATAATCCTTGAAATACTGGCATAAACAGGAATGACTTAAGCAATAATAAAGAACAAGGCGTTCATTCATCATTTTGCAAAGCTGATAAACTCAGCTGACTTTTGGAGGGATATATTTGCTTTTTGACAAGGCAATTGAAACATATACAAAATAAAGTATTTATTTGTTGTTTTAGTATCATCATGCTTTCCCATTTTACGTAACTCATGAAATCTTCCTGTGAGAGTGTAATTTGTCCTTAACTCCTTTTGGGGATTTCTGATTCAGAGGCTTGGCACATGGAGAACAGCTCATTCTGTAGAATCCTTTCACTCTGCTTTATTTCTGAGGAAGTCTGCTGAGGAGGGCAGAAACAACTGCTCTTGCATTTGCCCTCAGCTGACTGTATCTTATTTTACTAGCTTTGAACTTCACTTATCTACAGACTCACTATTTAGACATGTGCATTTAGAGAAGCTTTAGTTCAGACAACACATATAAACCCACACAGAAATAATGCACACCTGCAGCATTTTTTACCTGTTGAAGAACATAAAACCTAACTTGGTCAGGAAGCATCAGTGAGAAAATTTTCCAGGAATCCATAACTATTTTGGGGTTACACACTGTTGCACAAGTCATTTGAAGACTAGCTATTTGCACATGTGATCAATGGGCAAAATCTATTTGTTTACATGATCAGTTAAACAAAATCTCTGGATTGTTGCTATCTCCTAATCCTTTCCTCCATCGCTTGCATCAAGGGGTGTCATACCAGAAGGGAGTTTAGGTTGTATATAAGGCATAAGCAGTGGGAATCTATGTTGAAAACCAAAAAGTTAGATAAATTGGCCAACTTCTAGCTCTGAAATTAGAAGATAGATTGTTTAGTCATTATATTATTCTCTGTGTGTAACCGTAGTCACAAAGAAAGCTAAGAAGGTTCTACATAAAGTAACACAAGTGGCAACCAAAGCAATCACAACAAGGACTTCTGATCAGACTGCTTTCATAAGAAGAATGTCCCAAACTGCTCTCCATATCCAGTCAGATTAGGAGACCACAAAATAAAAGGTTTGTTTATGTTTAATGCTCAAGAAAGTTAAAGAACTGTAAACTGCTAATATGGATATATTTATATTCACATGGAGAAGTTAACTATCTCTTTCCTGTAAATAATTTCCCATTCTCAGCATTAGCCTATAACTGTGATCTGTAATACCCAATCAGGACAGCTGATCTCTGAAACCTCAGTCATGCAGTTGACAATACAGTTGGCAGTGTACAATACATTTTATGAGGAAAATAGCACAATCATTTAAAAAGCTAAATAAATAATATCATTTCTATAAGGAGGGTGGGTCAGAATCATGTTCACTGTTCATCAGCCTTCAGTTATAACTGGAGTGTTGCTACTGACACACAACCCATCCCTGAACGTGGCAGGCGAAAACAGCAGCCTGGAAAGAACCCAGTGATTCTGGGTGCCACAGTCCCTCTTACAAGATGTCAGAAGTAATTTCAGTGTTGAAGGTCCTCAAGCTTCCCAAATGCATCCAGGACAGAGAAGCTGATCCTGAAGGTGTGATCTGAAAGCATACATTTTAGGGTGGTCAATCCTACTGATATAGGAGAGGAATCAATACACAGTCCTTGAGGGTTTCCTCTCTGCCATATAGTGTGTCTGCAAGGTGAGAAAATACATAGGCTGGCCTAAGGGAGTGAAGCTGGGGGGAGGAACAAGGCTGCACCAACTTTGCATACTGACATTTTCTCCATTATTAAAATTCCAAAGACCTATTTTACATTACTGATCTCAGGATTTCTGGAAACATGCTGTGACTACATTACATCCATCGTGCTCACTGGTGTGGAAACAGAAAAAGCATTGAATGAAGAGAGTGTATGGCCTGTACCATTTGTTATCCCAAACACTGATATTATACCTCTCATTCTGAACTTCCCCTCAAGCTTTACAAACACTTCCACAATGTACAAAAGCAGTAAACAGGAGAATCAAGTGTTCCAGCACACAAATGCAGCCACCTGAAACTAAGCAATGATTTAATCAAACAACAGCATACAACAGATGAAGCACTGGGTTCTCTGGGGCACATTTTCAAAAGCAGGTGCAATGGGCAGGGCTTGAGAAAAAGATATCTATTAACTGGAGGGTTAAGCCTATTTAGACAGAAGCTGATGCAAAACACAAGGGACTGGTTAACAGCGAGGTTGAGAGAAAATGCTTTGGCAAGAAGCCCAGAACCCTGGCAAAGGGAACACCTGCAAAAAGTCACATGTGGTTTATTGTACCAATAACCAAAATTTGCACATGCAAAGTAAGAAATTGTTACTTCTGTTTTATCCTATGTTAAATACTGGCAATACCCCCAAATAGAAGTTATTATTTCTCATATCTTACATCCAGGAGACAGAGTAAGTTAAGGTACATTGGGAAATTCACTGCTTCAGTCAGTTACTGAAGTGTCTTTTAATCATCTGTAAAGACACTACTACTGGGTACCTATGCAACATCTTTTTAAAAGGCCATTATTGGAAAAGAGAAGATGCAAAACCACATCCTCTGCAAGAAAGTAATTAGGAAGAAGCACAGAAAGCAGAGGTGAAGAACTCAATAGGTGTCAAGACTAGCATGCTACTGCAGCAGAGATGGCAAGGCAAATAAGACTGCAGACCATGTCAGAGGGATAAGCAGTCCAAAATTCTGATGGGCATTCGAAGCAAGAATGAAGCATTTATACTGATCTGATTGTAAGAAGAAATAAGTGGGAGGAATTTTCAAACAGGGCATGATATATCCAGAAAGATAAGCTAAGGGGATTATTCCAGCAGTGTGACCTCAGATCTGTCCCAGGAACAAGGGCAAGGCAGAGATACTTGCAGTTGTTGAGAAACTGCAGGCAGTTGTGGGGTGCACAACCCTACAGTTCCCATGTGCACACATGCATAGAAACCATGGTTTCTGCTGGCAGGCAGAGCATGAATTAACTGCATGCTGCATTTGCTTACAAAAAACATGGCCTCTGTCAGCACCTCTTGTGCATTTCCTAAGGGATCACCTGGTATTTCGCCTGTGAAAGCAACATTAACAAATCAGTGTCACAAAGGAACCAGAAGCAATCTCTCTCACCTAGCAATTTTTAAGGAATTAGCAACAACGATTTGGGAAAGTACTTAAACATTTATGAAAAGTGATTTTAACAATGGACTTCAAAAAATCTGGAATTATATTGTATTGGCATAAATCACCAGTTCCACTTCCCTCCAGGAAATCTTCCTTTTCCCACCTCTCATGACACAAACACTGAAAGTATTGGTGTGTCCTTATCTGTGGTGTTGGATGTCTATTTGGCACTTCAATCCTCTCATAAATCTCAAGGAAAACACCAAATGTAACTCACTAGTCTTCACCTGTCAGGCAACTTTCTTGAAGGGGAGACACCAAATATATAAAAACTAGGCTTGAAAAGCTGAACCACTGAAATCTCTGTGTAAAACAGAGCTGGGAAAACTAACATGCACGATTTAGAGGCAGGGAAAGGAAAATTAACCAGGTTGTTATTAATTCTTTGCTTATATGCTGTTGCCCCTCTGGTTTGTAATGCTTCAAATAACCCAGCTACTGCAATTCAACTCCAAGTCACCATAATATCGTTAGTTCATGATATTGCAACAATATCTTTCTTGCAGGACATTTTTCCAACTAATCCCCAGCACTTAACATTAAGTAGGCCCCTCCACTCTTGGCATTTATATTGACATACTGGAACACTGTTTCAGAGCATGCTTAATTCAAAAGCCAGATCCTTCAGCCACTTAGGCAAGCAGCAGTACAACACAAATGTTTCCCCATTTAATCACAATTTCTCCATCAAAGCATCAGCCAGGATGATGCACACTTCATCAGCAAAGTAGGGCTTAACCTCGTGCTCCAGACAACATGGTGCTCCTACAGCCACATCTTATCCTGCCATTCAGACCCAGCTAGTAGGCAACAATCTGCCAGGGTTATTGGATCATGCCACAGGCTATTCAGAGCCTGATCTCCTAACTGGAGTGAGTTACTGAAATGTCTTCCAAATTTTGGCCCAAAAGTCTCTTGTTATTTAAATACAATCAAAGCAACAAAAATTTGTTCCATGAGAGCAGTGTGAAAAGGAAAGGTAGCACCAGGACTGCCTGTCTCCCTTTTGTTTCCCCATAAAAACTAAAGAGGTCAAACATTTCAGTAAGCAGACAACAGCACCAGTGTGCTGATGGGAGGGGACAGAGTTTGGCAAAGGGGTTAACACAGACCATGACGTTTCAGGCTCTGGATCACTGGTAAGCCAAGATCCCTAGAGTCTCACTATCACTGCAATTCTCTTATCCACCCTGTCAGTAACACCTCAAGGGAAAGGCTCTCATGTTGCTAATGTAAAAACAACACGAAGCAAAGAGCAAATACTCCCCCTGTTATAATCCCCATATATATTGTGAGAAACTGTAAGCAAGTCCATGCCATGCCAAATTGGCTATTATTAAAAGCTAGCAATGCAGCATGTGGCAAAAGCACTGTATTTTGTTGAATTGTCCAGGGTGTTGTATGTCTTTCCCTCCTGTGCCTTGGCTTCTTCTACTCCTTATATGCATCAACCAGGTTACTCAGGATGCCTAGATGATTTTCTGTTATCCCCAACACCTGTGCCTTTCACAAACTGATGGATTTTATTGTTGTAGGCACACAGTTTGTGGAAATTGGGAGTGGGGCTGTGGCTGAGCCTCATCCCAACTGAGTAAGACAGGTGAACAGGATTGAAGGTGATGAGACATGGAGTGCTGAGGTGCACTGACCAATCACAAAAGGGTAGAGAGGACACACAGGTGGAATGCATGTAAGATCAAGAGTTTAAAAGGTTGTACTGAGGAACAATAAAGAGTAGAAGCAGATGCTTGCAGCCTTCTGAGGTGATGTTACGTTACTCTGTAAGAGCAGATGCCTGAAGCCTTCTTTGGTGTTGGTTGTGGCTCCACTGTCCCTCTGCTATATTTTATAGTTACTGACATCTGCCTCCCATAGAAGGGACAAGGGATGCATTGTCCAGTGTCACACAATGGTAGTAAATAAAACCAGGTGTCATGAACTCTCACGCTATGCCTCTTAAGCCACACCTTAATACAACACCTTTCTACCCTTACCAAAGGAATCCCCCAGATCCCAGCTCCCTGTGTCTTCCCCTCAGGCAAAGCTATTTCAATGATATTGTATGGTTTTTGTGTTACTGTAAAACTCACACTTAGAGGAGGCTTAAGCAAAGTAGTGGTTAAAAGGCTGCATGCAAGCTGTCACCACCTATCGATACTAAATGTGCCACAGCAGCATCTCCCTTGCTGCTGAGTTAGGAGTAGAAACAGGAAGTGGGAGAAAACTGAAATGGAAAACAATCATTTTGCTAGACTACTAAATACCTTTCCATAGTAAAACAAACATCCACAACAGCACTGTAAGGATCTGCTGCTGCTGCAAGCATTTCTTACCAGTTATGGGAAGTACAAGACCTTTGCATCTCCTTACCATTGCTTCAACATTAGGTAGAAGTAGAAAAATATCTTGAGAAGCCTCATGGAGATTCCACCAGAACATCTGATCAAGCATTATCAGTTATCTTTCTTTGGGTGCTAAGCTCAGAGATGTCATGAGCAGAGACACCACACAGGACTATAAAGCATGGATGAAAAATCCAGGCTGGGTAACAGGCTACCAGACAAAATAAAGGATTATTTCTCACTGAAATGGACTTTTTTCAGGGGCAGATTCCTGATCCAAGAACTGCAGTGTTTGGTACGTGGGGGGTACAAAAGTTGCCATTTCCCAGCTCTGAAGTTCAAACAGATGGAGATGTTACAGCAGATTTCTGAAGTGAAATGTAGACACAGCAAAAGGAAGCCATTCAGACAGTGCAGGTGGCAAAAGAGAGGTTTTATTATTAAAAAACTGAAACAAAAACAAAAAAAAAAGAGTTATATTTAAAAGAAGAGGAACTTTTCACCCACACAGGATGTTTTCTCTCAAAAAGGACTGTAAAAATGTCCCAGATAACTTGGAGGCATTTTTGCTACAGCAAGCCAGAAATCTTACATTCTCTGGAATAAAGCAGTTGCTACTCCATTCATTTTAACTGAGGCTGCCTGGGCAATTCCACCAGGCACCTCTCAGCAAGAAGCAGTGTACCAGCTGCAGCTTTGCCAGCACAGCCTGCTCTCCTCACAGCTGGGATCTGCACACTGCAGCTGCTCCCTCGTGCCCACAAGGACTATATCTTGTGCTATTTTAGCACAGGATGCTAAAAATATAGCATCTCCCACTGGAGCACAAGAGATACCTCATGTCTGATACCCTGGAAAAACATCAGCTCCAGTTCAGATGTGATTGGAAGCCCACCAGTTAGGTCACCCTGCTCTGAATCTGCCCCTGCACGCAGATAAGACAGATAAAAAGGCTAAGTGCAAGCCTAGTAGTGTATGAATAGTGTATGTGCAAGGCAGGCAGCCTCAAAAGAGTGATACTCTTGTGTAACAGACTAGGAATACCTTTTTTCCTATGAAAACAGATGTAGATTGTTCCCGAACTGAATGTGGGCAAAACTTGGCAAAAAAAACCTCCTGTATTTCATTATAGCCAAAGGATCCAAGTCATGATTCAACAGGTTAAAGTGTCATTTGTAACAAAGCTTAGCCAGTGGCAAGTACTACAAGTAAGTAACTTTTAAAAATGTGACTAAAAAATTGCACAATATGTCACACCATACATCACTTGAAAATATCTTTTGCACAAGTTGAAGTGTCCTGTCTGAAACAGCTTTTCACAAATATATTTGTTTACCCAAACTTACACTTTTCATTTTGTCAACCACATTCCTTTTATAATTTAATTAATTCAAATTTTTTTTCACTTAAAAAAAATAATAAAGTATAAAAAACTATTCCAGAAAAAGAAAAATCAATCAGTTTCAAATACCACAAAATAGAAACTTGAAAATGTTGTCATTTTTGTTAAATAGTTTATTTAGTTTTGAGGAACTTTGTTAATAGGATCATATACCCTGATAAAGTCAATGTTAACTTGTCATTATACTTATTTAATAAGTCAACTAATTTAAAAATTATCTACTTATCCACTAAAAAGATAGAAGTTCAAAATTTTGAGAATTTCCCTGCAAGTTTCCTAGATGTGTTAGTAAAGAAGTGTAATGCCACAAAAAACATAACAAAGCACCCAGTCTGGTATATCTTTTACCTTCATCCCTCATTAGCTCACAGACTCAATGACGTGGACCTGATCTTAGTGTGGTCATTTCAATTTGGCAATGTTTAGGGCTCCATTTCAGAATAGAGGAGTGTTACACACAACTTCCCTGTTGGAACCCTGGTTCAGATACAGATTTATATTTGGGATAGTAAATGTGCACAAATTCTTCATCTTAATATTCTGAATATTATAATAATTCCATTCTGAACATAAGTATCCCTATGGTTTCTTAGCACAATTACACAAGTTTCATTCAGTTGAATTTATTAGATGAAGATCTACTCCAAAATGAAATTGGTGTGAAAGAGTGAAAATTAAAGCCCTTAACTTTTCTATATGCTAACTGGATCCTCCACCTGCAGCAAACTGTAAGTATAAGCTATTTAAAGCCAGATTCCAGGGTCACACCTTGGGCAAGTCTCCTCTTTCGAAATCACTTCAAGGACTGAGTACTTCAGAACTTGGCACAGTAAAAACAGCACGTGCACAAGAGGCAGAGATTTCTCCAACACATTCACTAACACATGGTTTAATTGTGGTTAAATCATAGCTTTTTCTATTATTTCATTTTGTCAAGCTTGGCAGAATTCAATTAAGGTCTCTATTTTACTGGGGAAAATTTAAAAATGCACGTTAATGCTGTCAAAGGGCCATAACATAACTAGAGCTCTCTCCAGAGCTGGAGGCGCTCCTCACCCCAGCAAAACCCTCGATAATCTCAGTAAGAGGTTTGGACACCGAGAGCAAATTCGTGTCCAACACAGCCTAGTGCTTCCTTTATCCAAAGGGCACCCTGCCATCTAGTGGCCAGGACATTCCAAAAATACCACTCTGCTTTTTCAGCAGAGGAACTTTATACAGAAACCCTCCCACATATGTTGCACGTTTCAGATTTAAAGAAAAAAAAGTTGAAAAACATGGTAATACTCCATATCTATTCTCGTGACCTGTGTAGAGACCCCCTAAGAAAAATCACACTAAGTTAAACATTAATGTCCTCCTCTGTCTATCTTGCAGTGGCATACATAATGTGTATGAGTGACTTTTATAACTAGTTCTATACCATACATTAAATATTACATTTCTTTTTCTAGTTAACTGCTAATGAGAGACCCATGCATCGTAGCTTCAGAGAACCAAGTCACTGGATGCTTTTTTGCATATACAGTTTTCTCTAGCTAAATGCTCTAAAGCTGAAGTAGGAGCTACAGGCCTCATGGTGATAGCAGACATTTAGAAGGAGCAAAGTGGAGGTGGGGGAGATTAATTAGGGGTATATAAGAATGAAGAAGTACAACCACTGTATAACAACCACCCAGCTATGTCACAAACTGACACGTCTATTCCAGAAAGGTCACTTCTGTCACTTTTCCCAGCTCCCTGCCTACGTAACAGCTTTGACTTGCTATTGAGGATGTGTTGAAAACTCAGTTTTTGTAAGACTACACGATTGCTAGTGCTGACATGAGAGGAGATGGGGAACACATGATAGGAAGGAAGAAAGAGTTGAGCTGTCACTGAGTCATCAGGATCCTTATGCCATCCATGAAACTATCCTGATCTACTAAGAATTAGTGTAAAGAAGCTGTGTTCTACCAGGTCTGGCTGGAATTGAGTTAACTTCATGAAAGCCCATATGTGTTTTCAATTTGTGACTAAAACAGTGTTATTGATAACACGCCAGTCTTTTGGCTATTGCTAAACAGCACAGCATCAAGGCTTTCTCTCTTTCTCACACTGAGCCCTCCAGTGCATAGGCTGGGGAGGGCCGGCACAAGAATCATAGAATAGTTTGGGTTGAAAGAGGCTTAAAGATCATCCAGTTCCAACTTCCCTGGCATGGGCAGGGACACCTGCCACAATACTAAATTGCTTAAAGCCCCATCCAGCTTGGCCTTGAACAGTCCCAGGGATGGGTCATCCACAACTTCTCTGGGTAACCTCTGCCAGTGCCTCACCACCCTCACAGTAAAGAATTTCTTCCCAATGTCTAATGTAAACCTGCCCTCCTTCAATTTAAAGCTATTACATCTTGTCCTCTTAAGAAGATGGGAGGGAACAGTGCCAGAATAGCTGACTCAAATTGGCCAAAGGATTATTCCATACCATATAATATCACACTCAGTGTTAAAATTGCATGTGGGGTTGTCTCCCAAGGTAGCCATTGTAGCTGTTGCTCAGAGACAGCTTGTGGAAGGTGATGAATGACTGGCTTTGCATCTCTTTGCATTTTTTCTTTCACTTATTAAAATCCTTACTTGAACCCAAGTGTTTTATAACTTTTGCTCTTCCTATTCTCTCCTTTATCCTGCCTGGGAATGACTGAGTGGCTGTGTGGATATTTAGACGCTTGTCAGGGCCAACCTGTCACGTCCATCCAAGTAGCTTATCATAGCAGATACCAGACAGACATTTCAGAACAGACAGTCCAATGCCACTCTTTTGCTCCACTGATAATGCACCAATGTACTGAAAAGGCACCTCCAAGACAAGCAGGTCTTTAAATATACCCAAAGGAAAAGTGAGGTAGAAGGAAGCAATGAAGAATTATAGCTACTGGTGACAACCAAGACAGCTGTTATTTCCTTGTTAAAAGTGTACTGTAGGAGGTGCAGCAGAGCTTCCTGTTCCTAGCCTGGAATAAGCAACGTAAAAAAAGGAATCTATTTGCAGAGGTGAACACAGAAGAAAGCTCTCTGTGAACACCAGTTTCTAAGCTGTTTGACAGGACAGCTTCACATCCCCCATAGTCTTGAAGAGACTTCAGTTATATCTGTGGTAGCAGGAAGTGCATCTCTTCCAATCACCATCTGTTACTTTCCACTCAGAGTGACTCTCCTCTGTTCAGGACAACACTCAAAAATGTACACTAGTGAAATGGGAGAAATGACTAAAGAATCTCAGACACTTAGTGTGAGCCGTTCACTGGCATACCTTGGCTAGAAAAAACAGAAGATGGGTGCAGCTGGACTTCCAGCTGAAAGGATTAAGAGGATCCTGATGTAAAGCTATCTGTTGCTGTAAAAACACTGACATCAATAAAATCCTCCATATCTGAAATAAATGCAACTTACAGGAAAGTGCTGAAAAAGAAGAAAATTTCCGCTGAAGCAATATCAACTGGTGACTAATAACCACCATGAAGCTGATGCCTCCACACGTTCAGACAGACTGCAATCCAATCATAATCAGGAGCTGTCAAACTCATTCCTGCAGTGTTGAGATCTCCCTCTTAGAGACAGATGGCAGAAACTGCTCTCTGTATTCAGCATGAAGTACAAATAAAACGTGGTAATGCAATATCTTCCTTAAAGATACAGGATATTTGAAGCTACAGCTATGGCACCATCCTAAACAAAGGACAAGAATCTCCAACATGACTGAACTAAGAATAATGAAAAGATTTTCAGATTTTTAGTCTTCAGGTCATCAGTATGTTGGGCACACTGAGGATGGCAAGGTGGCAGAGGATTGTCCATTTGTGGCTTGAAAATGAAAAATCAACTGAAAAAACTCATTATTTCTCTGCCCTTAAATAATCCAATTACTTAACATAGTTTCCCTTATACAGAAACTCAAATGCCCTGAATGCATTCAGCTGTAGGCACTATGGAAAAGAGTGCTGAAGGAAACACTCCTAGGAAGTTAAAATTCTGTGTCCCCACAGAGACATTGTTTTGGATAAAGAAAATCATCCTCACCAGTAAGAGAGTGCTCAAGTGCTCTCTGAAATTCCTGCTCATTATTCATGTTTTTCTTTAATTTGTCAGTTATTCTTGAGAAAAATGTAAAAAAGACAAAACAATACTAAGAAAGCATACTTTCATACACATTGAAAACAAATGAGGCCTAGATTAGTGAAAAGATTTAACTAGTTTAACCAGAGAGTCCATCTTCCACTTGGAGAAAGGGTCCAATTCCATTTGAAGAAAGTTGCCCACCCTATATGGTAAGTGAAAAATTGTCTCCCTTCCCCCTCCTGGCATACAGGTTCAGCCTATACTGCTCAGGAATGGCACAGAACTTAATGGAGTTTATAGAAATACTGCCTTATATAAACAACATATCAGAGATCTCAAACAACCAACTGAGCACAGTAATGAATCATTTAGGACACTTTGCTAGCATATAAAAAACTAAGCAAGTACTTCTGAACTGGTCCTCTGTGACTAGTACTCCTACAGAACAAAGCCTACTGCACTGAGAAACACACAAGTCCAGTTGAGAAGCATTTAAAGAAAAAAAAAAAAAGCCTGAGAGCCACATACAGTTTTTGCTGGCACTGTCAAACCCCAAGTGCAGGGATATTTCCACCTTGTTACATAAACTGGTTCCTTAAACCACTTGTCCAGCAGCTTCAAGAGGAGTGAAAAGGTGCTACAGACTGAGGATTTCTCCACTGGTTACTGCTTGTAGTTTGTCTGCCTCTGTAAGAGACTGAGAGCACACTGATGGAAGAGGCTCTGCACAGCTACTAAAAGTAACAATTAAAAAAAAAAATCAATCCACCCTAGTATCCAAATTCCTGGGAACTATAAAAGCCACCTAATGAAAGAAGGATGATGGTCTTTGCAAGTCTGTGCAAATGTCCCTTCCTGAAATGAACTTCGTGATGCTGCCACTTTCCAAGCAATGGAGCCCACAAATTCTCAGCAAATCTTTCACTGCAGGATTGGTGCAGGCTGGAATTCACCTGTCCCAATGCAGATATTCACAGAGCCTTTATCTACATGTCAACTCACTAACTATAAAATGAAAGATACACACATGCTTAATGCATGGTTTCTTGACACATCTCAGGAGGTGCTCATACGGTAGCATCAAATTGTGGATCCCTCTCTTCTATCACAGGTGATTTTCCTGTGTTTCAAATTCCACAGACTTCTTTGACTTCTGCAACTCCAGCAGTTTACACTCAACAAAGGGGTCACAAGTTAAATTAAATAAATGTGACTGGACAGATGTTTACTAGAATGTGGTCAAGAGTGAAACAAAATCAGACTGAACCAAACTCGCCAACTTTGCTTCAATTGCAGTCATACCAGACGCTGGACTGATTCTCCCGTTTCCCATTTCTCTGTGAAATCTATGTAAGAAAAGACACAACCAGATTTTACCTGTTCCCACTTTTTTCAACCCATATCCTCAAGTTCTGAGACTACAAGTAAAACTAATCTGTTTTTTATCTTCCATTAGAATTGTTTTCTGCTGCAAATGCTAATGTGATGGAATCAAATACTAACCAACCAAACACCTGGGCTCTGTAGAAAGCAGTATGATCACTTCTACTCAACAAGGTCCTCCTACCAACTTGGCTGAGCTGTGAATATTGCTTGCACAAATCAGCATCCCAGTCAGACAACGGTATAGTCTCGCTCTTCTGCTATTGGGAACCTGGGAAATGAAGCCAAATGATCACAAAAAGGAAGAGTAAACCAAGTGGGAGGTTAAACATTCTGGTTGTCTGTCTTCCCCCAAACAGGCCCAGAGTTATGGCCTGATTATGGTCAGCAGAAAAGTCCTCACTTTTAAAGTTCAGTTTGAGGTTGCAGGCTTGAATGTGAGAAAATGGTTGCCCTAAGAGAATTAAAAGTATTCACTCCTGAAGGCAGGGGAAGCCAATAAACAGCCTCACAGCTCCACTGTTACAGCCACTTCCCAAAGTGAAATCACACCTCTAAAAATCATTAATTAACTCACCTGTTTTGAAAGAAGCTTTGATTTCTTTTATTATTCATTAACTGCCAGCATAAACAAGTCACCACAAGCCTCTGCACATTGTACAACTATTTATTGAGTTGCTGACAGGATAAATGACTACAGTTGCTTTTATTTATCACTGTACAACATTCTGAGTCACAAGGTTCTGATCAGTTCTGCACTTATTTAGATTTTATAGATTTTTTTTTATTAGTCATAAAATGAGAAGTTTGTTTCCTTTGAAAGGGAGCCACAGGCACATTGATAGCTAAGTCAAAATCCCACGCAGTGGGGACAGGATATTTGTGACAAAGAAATTGAAGGCAAGTGTTTTAAAACAGTATCAAAAAGTGAAACGTGTATCACATTTAAAGATACAAGCATTAAGATGGAATCAAAGCTTGACATTAACACCTGGTTTGGGAAGCAAAATAGTGAGTTTCCAGACTCATACACCACAAGCTCGTTTACTTCATTAGGGCCATGAAATCAGCCCAGCTGTTATGTTCCAGAGCAGAACCCTAAAAACAGCTCTTACAGCTGCTGGGATATCTGCAGATGTGCAAGTGTTCAGGGCTACACAGGCTCCAGGTCTATCAGGAGCATACTGCATCAAGGCCAGGAAATACCCCCTAATGGCAATTCCCTCTAGTTCCAATGAAATATTGGATTACTTCCATTTTGCTTCCACACTGCCTGACAGATTAGCTATAGTAAAAAGGTCCTAGACACCTCCAGGTGTCATGTATTTAGACAAGACGGCTGTGGCTTTCTACACAACTTTATATCAAATGTGTGTAAGTAGGGAATTTAATAATTCTACATAATAATAATAAGCATAGCAACATTTTTAACGTCCGAATTACTGATGGAATTTCTTACTCTGCATCTCCCCTGCCCATTGAAACACAAACAAGCATGTCAAAAAGCATGATTTCTGTCACAAGTTGCTTTGCAGAGCCACAAGGGCCCTATCAGTGCTAAACCCCAAGAAAACTATTAGCTGTGTTCTGTAGCTATGAACAGAACTGCTAGTGAAAATACAAGGACACATTTCAACTGGCTGAAGCGCTGCCTGAAATGCGAGGCTGAAACCAGGCGATCACCTGCTACTGCTTTCCTAGTTATACTTTGTTTTGGATTTGTGGGATTTCATCACTGACTTTTGTTTCGGATTTGTGAGAGTTCATCACTGACTTCCTTTTTTCCCCGAATCCAAACAGCAGAGGGCAGCACTACAGCCTGGTTCAGCCTGGCATCAGCTTCTGGAAAAGGACTCCATACGAACTTTTCTGCTGTTTATCAGAAAGGTTATTCCAGGATATTTCGATTGCACAGGGCATTGGCCCAGCAGTTATAGGCCCTGTCTACTTAGTAGGTATCTCTGCCTTCCTTAGTCACCCCAGCTATGAAAGGCCATGTTTCCTGGCTCTGCTCCAGCCTGACCTATTCAGGGGAAAATTAATCCTGCTCCAGAAGGCCAATGCTAAAATAAACCCATGCTTGCTGGAGAGTGGAGAGGTGGCAGGGAAAAGGAGACTATGTAAATGCATGCTTCTCATCCCTTGCTGTAATCAACCTCCTCCCATCCACATCACTGCTGCTTGAAACTGAGAGCAACCTCCCCTGCCGAGCTGTGCCCAGTAGGAGAAAGTGCACGGCTTTAGGATAGCTTTCCCGAAACTACATCAATGAGGTCTCTTCTCTTGAACTGAGGATGTTTCAGAAGTGGAGGAATAAGGGGAAAATAAGTGCTCTGCTTATGGTGGTTTGGGTTTCTTAATCTTATTTTGCAGAGGTGAGGGGCAGAACAGAAGACAAAAGGATAGAATAAGCTGCTGGGTTCCTGCAACACTGCTGTCTCACAATTTTTCACTCATTTAGCACTTTCTTCTGTTCTGTCTGTTGATTATTAGCAGTGAACAAGAAAGCCCGCAACTCCAAAAACACCTCAAAAAATTAAGCATGGCATTGATGAAAATGTATGGAAGCCAGAAAGATATTTTAAAATGCACAAAGATCTATTTTATTTGAACTGTTTCTTCTGACCTGAGTCACTGGTCTAGTTCTATGTAGAAAAAAAGGGTGCCAGCCTACAACATTGTAACATCTGAAAGGCAAATCACAAACAAGCAGCAGACTCGCACAGCTTCTGGGTGACACCCCCATCCTGGAAGTAACTGACGAGGTCCAGATAATTTATCCCTGGCTGACTATTTCAAGACTGTTTCATATCTGCACCATTGTTCCTAACAGCTCAGTTTTCCTCACTATATATACTCAGAACACCCTCTGTCTCTTATCCCTTTGTAGCTGTCTGAAAAATAGAAAATAGCTTAATCTCAATTTCTTCCATTACTGTATATTACTACAAGGGAAAAGAAATTAAATGGAGCAATAGGACAATTCCTTTTACAGTGTTGATCTGCAAGCCACTTTTACAGCATATATTCATTCATACCTACCTATAACTACAGATACGTACATATCAATTTGAAATAATATAGCAACATTTAAGAATGTATGTTAATACAGTATCTTCATTTATTTCTTAAGATTTATAAGAAAGTATTAAACTGAATTCCCAGTGAATCAGAAACTGGCAGTCTTTCTCCAGGAATGAATGAAATATAGATTGCTTTTTTCATCAAGTTGAGGTAATATACCACATAACCTAATTGTTTTCTGCTTTTTTCCCCATAATTTGTTCCCTTTCATATCCTGTGTATCAGCTCAGATCGGAAAATTCAAATTCAAAGGAATTTTTGGACCTGGGACTCAAACTAGATTTTTTCCACAATGAGTTCTGAAGCATTGAAATACCCCATGAAGGGACATGAGTTTTGATGCCAAAAAACCCACAAACTCTGGCATCTAAAGACTTTCTCACCCAGTTTTCTCACTCTTTAGCAGGGCAGTTGTCATCTTTAGTATCAGCATCCCACTTACTGGGATTTTGGCTTTTCAGCAGACCTTTTTTTCTTCATGCATTTTAATAATGTGTGGCACGGAACTGACCTTAATTTGCCATTTTCTTGCAAAATATAGAAAGATTAATATTTCAATTTATTAAAAAAACCATTTGTGGCATAATAATCAATACAATTTGAATTATAACAACAAGGTAATTGTGACCTATTCAACCAGCATGTAGGGTGACAAAAAACTGATGATTCATTCACTAAGTAATACAATTTATTCATTTCTCACTTACTTGAAAATAAGCTTGAAATTCTATTAAAACTGCTGTGTTAGTAGCTATTGCAAGTATGTGTAAAAATTACATCTACATTTAATGCATTAAGTTCTTTCTATATTATAAAAATATGATTATCTTGTTTTGCTATTGAACAAAGCTGTGATTCCATTAAATATATACTACTGTCAGAAATCATTTCAGTTTTTCCTACAACATATGAAAATAAAATTACTTTCAGCAAGAAAATTATGAACTATTATGCATTATTTCACAGAAGAAAGACTAGTCTAGAGTAAAATCACAGCATGAGAAACTCTACAAAGTATCTGAAAATGAAGAGGTAACAACTTGAGCAAGGGCTAACAATATTGACATTTTTATTAAAAAGAAAACTATTATATTATAACCAGATGTATTGTCAGAAATAGCAGGTGGAAAACAAATAACTCACTTAAATAATTTAACAATTCAAATCTGTCTGCCTGAAACAATGAATTTTAAAAATACCTAGAAGGGTAAAATCACACACAGAAACAACTTAAAAATAGAAACCAGAAGATTAACAAAACAAACATAACACAAAATGATCAACTTAAATAATTTTTCATACTCCAAAATTACTGCAACATGAAGGATGATAAAAAGATGTATTGAAAAGAGTAAAAACTTGCATTATCCCATTAAGATTTATACTAAGACAATATTTAGAAGAGTAAGCTTGAGCAAAATAGAAAGCAAAACCCTACTTAAAACACTACATGAAGTTTCCTCATATACTCTGACTAGCACCAATGTTGTATCAATGACTTAAAATGGTAATTACTGGTTCATGTGGACCTAAGAAGAAAGAACAAGTCCCTACAACTCTAAGAAGAGGCAGGCAATTGAAAACTATGCAAGAGTCACCAGAGCTATGGAGAGCTGAACACAAGAGTCATCACACGGGGTACTGCACGAATGATGTAAAGAATGTTGCACTACGCAAAGAGGGCTGGGTGTCATACTAGACATTCTTCCAACCCACAAGATTTTCTGAGGAAGAGCATCTTGTAAACTTCAGGTCCAAAAAGTCTATATTAATACTTTCACTTTTTAATAGCTTTGTTTTGCCAAGCTCTGAAAACAAATCAGACTTATTTTGTAGGTCATGGAACTTAAGCAGGTGCATCTGAATTCTGCATCACACAACCCAGGATTTCTCCAGTTTGGAAACAAACACACATTTTAAAAAACCCCACTAGGTAAGCAGGAGAACCTGGCGAAGAACTTTATTTCTTGATCAGGACATAAAACACATTTGAAATGTTACTGCTAAGATGTGTTACTCACTAGCAGCAAGAGAAAATTGTGTCTTATGGGAAATACAGAGGGCTTCAGCTATAGCTTGGCTTTGCCCTGATCACACACCTGCCCAGGCATTGCTGACACTGTTCACAGCTGTCACACCTTCCAAGAGATCCGGTGAACACCATGAGAAGCATAGCTCTGGCAATGAACTGGAATGTGTAGAAAAGCAAAGCTAATTACAATGCTAATTACCTCTTAGCACAACTTCTATCTCAGGAAAATAAGACAAAAAAATATAGCAAATAGAATATTTCAAGGAAGTAAGTAGGAAAATGAAGCTTCAGGTATCTATCAAACATAACAATTAAGATCCTGGAAGTATAGACTTTTCTTGAGAGGCAAACCTCACCCTGAAGGTCACAGTTTTTGCACAGAACACAACACTCTCCAGATCTCATTTCTTCCATGTAAAATTAGTTTAATCTAGAATT
>VXAX01001525.1:326202-480247 GCA_013399835.1 Leptocoma aspasia | reverse complement strand
TGTCGGACCGGCTCGCGGCATGGGGGACCAAGCGCTCAGCTTCGTCAAGGACTTTCTGGCCGGCGGGATCGCCGCCGCCGTCTCCAAGACGGCTGTCGCCCCCATCGAGAGAGTGAAGTTGCTGCTGCAGGTGAGGGGGCGAAGGGGGGCTGCGGTGCCGCTCCACAGGTGGTGCCGGCGCGGCGGGCGCTGCCCGGCGTGACTAAATATGGGAAGGAGCGCGGCCGGCTCCGGTTACGCGGGAGCTGCCCGGGACATTCAGCAGCGCCCCGCGGTGGCGGGAGCAGGGCCGGCCCCGTCCGTGCCCTTCAGCGTGCGGGGTCACCCCTGCGGTGCCCATCTCTCACCGTGCCGTCCTCCTCCTTCTCCTCCTTGCAGGTCCAGCATGCCAGCAAACAGATCACGGCCGATAAGCAGTACAAGGGCATCATGGACTGCATAGTCCGCATCCCCAAGGAGCAGGGCATCGCCTCCTTCTGGAGAGGCAACTTGGCCAATGTCATCCGGTACTTCCCCACCCAGGCCCTTAACTTCGCCTTCAAGGACAAGTACAAGCAGATCTTCCTGGGCGGAGTGGACAGGCACAAGCAGTTCTGGCGCTACTTCGCAGGGAACCTTGCGTCCGGGGGTGCCGCGGGAGCCACCTCCCTCTGCTTTGTCTACCCGCTGGATTTCGCCAGGACCCGGCTGGCGGCTGATGTGGGCAAAGGAGCCTCTGAGAGGGAGTTCTCTGGCCTGGGCGACTGCATTGTCAAGATCTTTAAGTCTGATGGCTTGAAGGGCCTGTACCAAGGATTTAGCGTGTNGGGGGGGCGCCTCCTCCTATCGCGAGAGGCCGCGGGCTATAAGCGGGGCGGCGCGGGCCGCGCCGACATTTGTCCGGCGGGGTGGGGAAGTGTCCGCTCGTTGCCTCTCTCCGGGCGGGGCTGTCGGACCGGCTCGCGGCATGGGGGGCCAAGCGCTCAGCTTCGTCAAGGACTTTCTGGCCGGCGGGATCGCCGCCGCCGTCTCCAAGACGGCTGTCGCCCCCATCGAGAGAGTGAAGTTGCTGCTGCAGGTGAGGGGGCGAAGGGGGGCTGCGGTGCCGCTCCACAGGTGGTGCCGGCGCGGCGGGCGCTGCCCGGCGTGACTAAATATGGGAAGGAGCGCGGCCGGCTCCGGTTACGCGGGAGCTGCCCGGGACATTCAGCAGCGCCCCGCGGTGGCGGGAGCAGGGCCGGCCCCGTCCGTGCCCTTCAGCGTGCGGGGTCACCCCTGCGGTGCCCATCTCTCACCGTGCCGTCCTCCTCCTTCTCCTCCTTGCAGGTCCAGCATGCCAGCAAACAGATCACGGCCGATAAGCAGTACAAGGGCATCATGGACTGCATAGTCCGCATCCCCAAGGAGCAGGGCATCGCCTCCTTCTGGAGAGGCAACTTGGCCAATGTCATCCGGTACTTCCCCACCCAGGCCCTTAACTTCGCCTTCAAGGACAAGTACAAGCAGATCTTCCTGGGCGGAGTGGACAGGCACAAGCAGTTCTGGCGCTACTTCGCAGGGAACCTTGCGTCCGGGGGTGCCGCGGGAGCCACCTCCCTCTGCTTTGTCTACCCGCTGGATTTCGCCAGGACCCGGCTGGCGGCTGATGTGGGCAAAGGAGCCTCTGAGAGGGAGTTCTCTGGCCTGGGCGACTGCATTGTCAAGATCTTTAAGTCTGATGGCTTGAAGGGCCTGTACCAAGGATTTAGCGTGTCTGTCCAGGGCATCATCATCTACAGAGCAGCCTATTTTGGGGTATACGATACGGCCAAGGGTAAGAAGTGCATGGAGGAGTGACTGCAAGGGAAGATCCATTCAGTAAAGGCACTCTAGGGCACTTGGCAATACAAGGACAAGCAGGGCTTGGCTCAGCACCAGTTGAGTGCAGTGCTAGAAATGTGTACAGGTGTTTCTGACACGCATTCCTGCCCCCCTCTCCTTGTTGCTCTGAAACACCTTGGGTTTGGATTGACTCTTGAGTTGGTGGGTGATTATTCCTTCCACAGCCCTTTCCCTCTGTACTGATTCCGTTCATTTGTTCTTGATGACAGGTATGTTGCCTGATCCAAAGAATGTGCACATCGTAGTGAGCTGGATGATTGCCCAGAGTGTCACTGCAGTGGCAGGGCTGGTTTCTTATCCTTTTGATACTGTGCGACGTAGGATGATGATGCAGTCTGGCCGAAAGGGAGGTAAGAATAAGTGCTCCTCTGGTGTTCTGGCTGCAGAAAGTTTCTCTTTATCAGGATAAGATAAGAGATACTGGGTATTTTTTTTTTTTGTCTTATGGAAAATTAATAAGCTTCTCATTTGAGTCCTTAACCTACGGGGAGCACATTGCTCGTTATTTCTATCATGTTGATCTAAAGGACTGAGAAATTACTTGATTTCCTATGGAGAATTAATTTTTGTTAATTGATTACTAAATTTTAAATCCTCAGCTGTACTTTGCTTATTCCTTGTTGTTTTAAAGATACAACAGTTGAAACATACTTGCTGTATAACTGCAAGCCTTCTAACCTTTATGTTTGTTTCCACAGCTGATATTATGTATAAGGGCACAATTGATTGCTGGAGGAAGATAGCTAAAGATGAAGGATCCAAAGCGTTCTTCAAAGGTGCCTGGTCGAATGTGTTGAGAGGCATGGGCGGAGCTTTTGTATTAGTACTTTATGATGAAATCAAGAAGTATGTCTAAGACTTAACAGCATAAAGCAGTAGTTCAATTGTTCTCAATCAACTTTTGTAAAAATATGAACTTGTGATGTAATGGACAACAACATATTTCCTAGGGAAACAGAATAAAATTTGAGTAATGTATCTGGCAGAGATAAGGACACATTAATTTAAAATTGTCCACAACATCACAGTTACATTTTCTATGAGAATTCCTCCACCATTTGTATTGGAACCTGTGTATATATTATACTTCAAATTGCAGGTAATAGATTTTGTCTAAGGACAAAATATAAGTGGTCTATACCTAGTCTGAAATCTAATATTGTGACTTCTTAATAGATTGTCATAAATATTTATTACACTAAGTAATGTCTCTAGCTACCCAACACTGTGATGACATAACGACTTAAAATCATGTATTCTTCTAAAGCTCTATTTTTTAATACAATATTAAGTGAAAAGTATGTCTGAAATAATAAACTATACTAAAGCACCAGGCTGAGTTCCTCCTAACTGCAGTCTCTTCCCTGACAAACTATACAGTAATATGCTTGAAATTGTAATCTGATTTTTCAGACATACTTTGTAAAATATGGAAATAGTGTTTCAAAAATTCCCTGTATTGTCACAAAGGAAAAAGTTGTCTGCTCTGATGTTCAATTGAACTAAAGCTGAAATGAAATAAATTAATATATTAATGAACTTTTTCCTGCTGTTTTCAGTACACTGAACACTTTACAAGCATGTCCTCCAAGGTGATGTGCTAATGAGGACACTGTTAGTGGCTGTCTCTTGAAAGAGTTTTCAACAGAGCTTAGGTAGGTGATGTTATTGAGGTTATTGATAATTCTACAACTGCAAAACCACGTGGATTCAGTTTAAGGGTACTGCAGCCAGAGATCTCAGAGATAAGCTTCCACCTAGTCTTAGCTGCTTGTATAATTTCTTTATATTTCCCTTAACTGAGAAGCATCTCCTCATTGAATAGTGAAGTCATTACTGCTTATTTTACTTGAAAAAATATGCTAGAATTGAATACTGAAGAGTTGTTTTAATAACTACACGTTGAACCATTATGAACACATTGCACTAATAATTACCAGTGAGATCAGAACACGCTCAATACACTTCTTAAACTTCAGATGCTGCTGGGTTGTGAATGCATGGAAGAACAGGCTGTCTGATTAGGCAAAGGAGGGAAAGTGAGGTGTGGCCATTGCAGTTGTTCAGTTAGACTACATATAGACAAGGATTTGCTCTGTAGCCACCTAGGACAAAAACCATAGAATCAGAGCTTAGTTTGTGTTGGAAGAGACCTTAGAGTCCATCTAGATCCAACCCCCCTGCCATGGGCAGGGACACTGTCTACTAGACTAAGTTCTTGGCCTTGGGCACTTCCATGGTCGGGGCGTCCACAACTTCTCTGGGCAACCTGGGCAATGGGGTAAGACTAAGCAAGTAATAATCAAACTTTTATCTCACCTTCTTCTTTTACTACTTCATATGTATGGCTTCCAGTTATCCTTTTCCTATATTTGAAACATGTGTCAGATGTAGGTAAGTCCCAGCTCACTGTCACTTGGCATGAGAGGCTCTGGTTGTCTGCCACAGATTCAGACCAGCAGCTCTGTTCTCCCTGAAGGCAGGTACCAGCTACTAACCAGTGTCTGGAAGCAACATCTATCCACTTGGAAAAAAGAAGCATTTGGGAAATACTGGTCCAAAAAATGACAGACTGTTTTAAAATTAACCAAATACAGATTTTTTTTTTTGTCCCAGGACAAAACCTGGCCTGACAGTTTCATCTCTCTTTTTCATGGTAGCTCTCTTAAATACTTGATTTTCTAGATACCTGGTCTGTTTTCTTTCCCATAGTAAATAATGAGGGTTGCAATCTATCAAATGGTTAAGTTTATGAAGAAGATATTTCTGCTGGTTTTCAAAGTGCATTAGTTTTCCTTAAAAACTCTGCCAGTTTTTGCTCCTTCTCTTCTTTTTCCTCTGCAGTTTCCTAATGGTTCCTTATAAAAAGTTTGTATCACAGTCCAGCTATCCAGTTCTCATTTAGCTCACTGACAAGGCTGCAAGTGGCATTTGGATGTGCTAGGGAAGATCTAAGTTGGCTACAAAGAGAAACTGTACTAGGCAGAGGTACAAAAACTTGCAGGAAATGTATATCTGAATAAGATAATTAAGAGGAAGCAAAGAAACTTCAAATAACTGTAAATGAAAGAAGTTACATTCCAGAGAAGAAGGCAAAATAGAGAGACTAAGGACTATTAAAAAGAGAGTAAGGACTATCAATACAGGATAATGCCACTGGGCTAAGTACATTAAATAAAGCATATGGAAAACACAGGTAAACGGCTCATTTCTGCTTTATTAAAAGCCAATGCACACAGTGTGGGAGATTGCAGGCAGTGTTCTCCTTAAAGATACCTGTGGTCAGAATTCAAAACTGTCAAGGAATTAAACATTCTTGTGAAAGCAGCTCTGCCCTGAGTCTGTGGCACTCAGCATAACACTTCTGAAAGTGTAACCTAAAATGCAGCCATCAGCTCTGAGAGGTTGGAAATTAGAAGACTTTGCAAATGGTCTGCAATTGCTACTTGAACTCCCATTGTCATAGTCAATTGATGCTACTTCTTTTGTACCTTCACAAGAGCTGGTCACAGGCAAACTAAAGCCAATGACAAAACCATTACTCCCTTACATGTAACACTTGAACAATGGAAATCCTGCATTTTTTCTATGTTTTTCTATGTACCAAGCTATGAAACCTTCTTTGCACCTTAATACCAATTATAGAAATAAGCAAGAAGCCACTGCAATTAATTGTCATGTTAAATATTTTATTTCTTATGATTTACAAATGACATACAAAATTGACACGCTTTCATACCAAAGTTAAATAAGATGAAGCAATTAAAAGTAATCCATTTTGTAAGTTTCTTCACAGAAAAAAATTACAATATGAACGTTCAGAAGTATTTCAACTCTTACTCTGATATTCACATTCAAGGAGAAAAATCTTTAAATAGAGACTAATTTTCATTAGCGCAATAACAGAAATAAATACAGCAGCACGAAATTGTTAAGTTCCTAACCATGAATAATAATTGCAATACAAACCTGTTTTTCACAATGCTGCTTAAAGTTAAAAGTTCCAAGTACTGTCAAACAGCTAATTTTGATCTGCGGGTCACCAAGTGAAGAAGCTGTGCCAAACTATCACAAGGACCAAGTAAAAAGTGTGTTACAATGCAGAATACCTGAAAGCCTAAGCCCTCATGCAAGCACTAGCAAAGAATAATACACTTTTCATGTCAAAGACCCAGCATTACCAAGTACAGCTTTTTTTCCTTCATCCATAATACAGCTATTTCCTTCCTGGGAAGAAGCTGGGGAAGCAAGCAAAGTTTCAGCAATATCCACACATAGTGGCATCACAATTTGTGCTCTTTATAAGGCTACAGTCCTACAAAACAAGCTCACTGAAAGTCTGCCTTTATGAAATAAACCACACTATTGTTACCAATACCATTAAATTTTACTCCTTGTAAATGGATGTTGCTATTGGAGTTTATCTGACATTACTACAAATATTAGATATGAACATGACATTTAAAAACAGGTCAAGAAAAGTAACAAGACTTTGTTTTCTATTCTCTTCTTTTTGCCCCTAAATCCTGGTTAGTCGTCACTCAAAATCAATGTTCAAGATGTTTCCTGCAGCTCAAGCTTACATCTCCTCACTGAGAAGACCACATATCTGCAAAGCAGAGCCATGAACTATTTCCCTTACTTAATGGTATTCTCTAGTTTGAGAAGTAACCAGAACTTACTCATTTACACTAAATCTGAAACTGCTTTTTACTTCAGTCTTTATTGTTATTCAGATAATATCAGATGCTTCTTTCCTACGCAAAGATCCCAGTACGTCTTCCAAAATCCAGTACAACTTCCAAAATCCTTTTGATCTGGAAGAGATGCAGCCTTGTACAAAACACACTCCAGGTGCTGAATGTTTTAACAGTGGCAAAACATCACCTTCTGCACCTCAGTATTCTCGCTCACCATGGAGGAATACACAATCTGCTTTTCACCTCTTCACACTGCTGTTAAAGATCCTTTTAGTCACAAGAACATGACCCACAAAATTCAGAAGGCTGTTACAGAAAGCCAGGATGTAAAGCAAGGACAATCCAGGAATTACGCATATGCTTGTAAGTGTAATGCATTATTTTAAAGTATTATTAATATTTTTAAAAGGTTATTTACTTTTTGCACCTGTAGTGCAGCAATTCTGTCCTTCCATGTTATGGATACAAACTCCATTTATGATCTGAGACTAAAATAATAATTAAATTTCTATTTAATGTGTCCATTTAAATACCTCCTTCTCTTTCATAAGTTCTTCCTGTCATGGAAAACACAGAAGTTTTATATACCATTTAAGACCATTTATAAGTAAGTACTCCAAATGCAATGCATTTTAATCACCGAACAATGCAGAAAATATTTTTGCACATAGAATTTACAAAAGCACTAAAAATAGAAGTTTGAGTATCATCTCAGTATGCAAGGCAAAGAGCACACTTATAACCAAGCAGCACAAACATTAGTAGATTTAGGTCTCTGTAATGCCCCACTGGCTGAATCAGACATGGGCTTCCTTTCATTCCTCTGGCTCAGGGCACTTTGTACAGTGGATGATCTTGAAGTTCCTCCTGTTAACACACAAACACGTAAAGGGACAATGCTTATGGCTCAACACAACAGAAAACTTCATGCTATGTTAGTACTGTAACACTCATTACCCTAGCTCTCTGAATAAACCAAATAAACCAAACCAAATCACAATAAATTGAATACAGCTGCAAAAGAGTTGATTATGACTTGTTTACAAATGATCTGGAAAAATATTCAAGCCTTTGATTCTTTAACCTAACACATATGGTTCTATAGAGACACATTCTCTAGTTCCAAATCTTACACAGAGTTTCTGAGAAAAACAAGATCAGTAGATCTAAATTTTCTGAATGAGAATTTGAACATTCACTGATGTTATTTTGGGGGTTTTGGTTGTTTTTTTTTCTACCCCCCTTCTTTCAGTAAAGGGTACTGGCAAAATGAGAAACACTTTACTACAGGGATTTTTTTTTCTTGGAAGAGATGATTGACAAGATCATTTATTAGAAATTTAGGATGGCAAACAAAACAAAACATATAGTAATCACTTTTGGTGACTAGAAAAATAATTTTGGTTATTTCTATTTGATAAATGATCAATCTAAAGATGACAAAGAACATATTTGCTATTCTTAACAAGTAAGTGCTTCACAATTCTGAATGACAAAAAGATATTGCAAAGAAATGTACTGCAACTTCAAAGTACTTACTTGGAGGACTAAGCTGGCTGAAAGGAGATCTAGCCCTTCTTAGAGAAGGTGAAGAACTCAGGTAGCTCATCTGGCGGTGATAGTCCCTCAGTTGTTCAGAACGCTTCATACCTGCTGTTGGTTTCACTGCTTCCAGTCTTTTCAGGAAAGCCTTAATATTGAAGAAAAATGTCATCAAGAAAGAGAAAGAATTAACAAGATGCTGCAAAACAGTCACAAACTGATTTTTATTTGAACTGCAAAAAGCCCCAAAATTTTTAGTAGTACACAACAGGAACTCCTCCACTGGTGACCAGCATAGGCTACTCTGCTATTCAGTTCTTTTCTCAGTGTTACAACACAAATTTTAATTATCCCTTGCACATCATCAGTTCTACACTGCATACATCTTTAGTACCTCACAGTTCTCTGTGCTTTATGGCTATTTGAAATAATACATCTATTTGGTCACTATCACCAAATGTAGTGAAGAAATGGGATCCACTATTCTAATCCTACCTTTAGTTAGTCCTCCCTTCTAAATTTCCAAAAGAATTACAAGTTTGGGGTTTTTTTTTAAATCTTTGCTTTGCAAACAGACCATTTTATGTTGCTCTGTATGAAGCCCATAGAGGATTACTGATCCCAATTATGTGAAACTAATTTCAAAAGGAAAGCACAAACATCTAGGCGACTTTATTTATTCATAATCTAATTTTAAGAGATTCTATTTGAAATTATTGATACAGACATCATTTCCTCTTGTTGAAATTAGCCCTGGAAATCATGTGGCAAGTGATATATTGGAATAATTACTTACACAGTATTTTAAAGATACAATTTCCTATTCTGCATAATTGTTTCTACTTGAAACAGAATTTATTAAGACATTTCAATAATCTAAAGAAAGGACCTGATAAGAGGACAAATTGGGAAATACCCAGCTACATGCAACTTCCAATTAACAACTTCACATTTTTAATATTGCACCTTTAGTGGTTGCCTCATAGATCTATTTATTTCCTCTTCTAACTAATTTCAATTCATTTGATGGCTTGCAAACATTAGGCACTGACACAACCTTTGCTAGTCTGGGTTCTGACATGCATTCAACAAGAGAATGCAAATTGTGCTTACAATAAGTCTCCAAAGTACTGAAGATAACTCTCTTTATAAGATGCATTGTCTAGATATATACTTGTATGGTCAAGAAACGTATGTAACGTAATGTATCACCATTAAACTGCACACTTAATCATGTACTGGTATTTTTTTTTTTTTTGATAAGAAAAAAATTTACAAGAAGTGACTTAGGAAATAGTATAGTATTCACAGGATGTCAGTTGTCATTGTCTAACTATAATAGAAATCTACAAACTCTTGGTAGGCACTGGAAACCTGCACAGAGTGCACAAGAAAGAAAGGACAAGTGACTTTGGCTCAGATGTAACATGTCACAAGTGCTTGCATCAAGTGCCAGCCAGTTCATGGTCCAGCAGGAATACCTAAGTAAGCAAAAGTCAAAGGAAGGACTTCAGCTAGAAATAGCTCTTCACTAAAGCCAGTTACAGAACATGAAATGGTAGACCTGTCTCTAAATGTTATAGCCAACCTTTTCTCACAACTTCATCCACACCTCCTCATACAACTGTATATGTTTAGACTTGTAGAGATCACTTATTTACCTTCAGTATTAAAAATGGAAGCTCTCAATACATTCAGTTCCATCACAAATAGATCAGGTAAATTGTACAAATTACTTTCCTGTGAGAGACTTGTATCAAGTCTGCACTCAATTGTAACAGTCTCATAGAATTTGCATACCTTAACACTGCAGTAATTTCAAACTTGATTCTGAACATACTGGCTTTTTATACATACATACATACATATTTATGCACCTACTTAATTCTAGTTTAAGTAAAATTGTCTGATTTTGCTTTTATGCCAAAGTATCAAGTTGCCATAAATGAAGAGGAAAAAAAAAAAAAAGAGCTACAGAAAAAGCAGATACAAATTCTGTGGTACAGCAGTGTCTGAAAGAAAGCTTTTCTAGAGAATGAGAAAAGAGCTCCTGTGGTTCCCTTGCCTTCTGGTGTGGATTGTACCAAAGGCATGTTAACTTCCATGCTATTTTCAGTTGCGAATTTTGATGTTTGGAAAACAGCCTGCTGCATGCAGAAATGAACGCATCGACACAGTGAAATGGCAGTCCTGACCTACTAAATCTGTAACCAGGAACTAATCTAGTTCTTATGGTTTTATTACCAGCCCTACAATCTCAAGGTCCTTAACTGAGGAATTACCTGGTGCAATAGTAAAAGTACTTTGAGTAAATGTTGTTTTTCAGCCATACATGTAAATCTACTGATTCTTTATGTTCTCCTTTTGAGAAATGAACTGAAGAGAGCTGACACTTTCCTTGTTCTTCTGAAATACCAAACTTCTGGACCCTTAAACCTGCACCACTGAAGTAAACAGAAATTTCATCATTGATCTCAACAATCAAAGGATCAGATTAGAGAACATAACTCAGGTGTTTAGAACCAAATATATGTTCCCAATCAAATTTTAAGGCATAAAAAAATTAGGAAGAGACATTAACAACAGCAATGTCATTAGTTCCTCTCAATTACATTGTAGGTGCTCAGAGCTCTTGATTCAAGCTCAAAACATATATAGTATCATATCACTGATGACCTCTCATCTTGCCAAAAGACTTCCCTGGCTTATATTTCCTCCATCTTCTTTTACTTTAATACTGAGTTTACAGTAAAAGTAGAATATTAAAAAAAGAAACGTCACAGAAGGTGTTCCTGGCATGATTATCTTCTAGGAATAGGACAATCCTTTATAAATCTAGGCATTTTAGCATCTATAAAGATACTAAAATACGTATTGTCAATGATGGAAAAGTCAGAAATGCCAACAATTTGAGAACAAAGAAACCCAACACAATCAAAAAAACTGCTGCTATACAGTGGGTCAAAAAAAAATCTGCTAATTCAATTTTGGACATATCAGGAGAGCACTGAAGGTAATTCTAAAACTCTGTCAGAAAAAGAAAAAAAACTCCAAGCATAATTAGTACAGAATCTTCTGCAGCTATGTTGAAAAAGGAAGGAAAAAACCACTGAAAATGTAAGAGTCTTAAACTGAGTTCAGAGAGAAGGTTAAAATTTTTACTTTTCCTTGGTTTACTTTGCTTTTTAAAAGTATGAAGGCTTCAGTTTCACCTCCTGTGAATCCTGATCAGCTGACTAGTGTGCCTTGACAGCTGTTCAAATTTATTTATATTACACCTCCTCTAATGTCACTGATGTTAGTGATCATACTGTCCCTTTGCAGAATCTAGAGGGAAACAGATAACTGCATTCAAGGACAGCTTTCTGCTCTTACCAGTACAAGTATTTGTAATTTTCTTTAATTGCCAGTTGCATTAACTAGCTCTAACCATCAGAAAACCCTTAAAGGTCCTCAATTTACTGAAAAGTCTTTTTAACTGAACGCTATCAAGTTTATGTGTGACTGGCAACACCAGGAAGAATCCTTGTGCTGGTAGGGGCCACTGACTGCAGCAGGTGGTGGCCAGAAGCAATAATACACCTGCAGCACAGAGGACTCAGGAAACCAAGTAAGTGGAAAGAGAAAGCCCTTGCAGAGAAACAAGAAGTGATTTTTTTTTTTAATTTGTACATTTTGTGGGAATAAGACATGAGGGAATGAAGAACATGGAGTTTTGTGTGCAGTGAACCGTAACAGCATGAGGTATAGGAAGAATGTGCAGGAATGCATGGAAAGACCAAATATCCACAAAAAAGGAACACCCTCATCCCTCCTGAGCTAAAGTTTGAGAACTGCCCCTACTAAAGCTGCTGAGATCTTCCAGTGAAATTCCAATGTGAACTCAAAAGGTCACTGTTCCCTAGGAACTTGACCGAAAATAGCAGTTTAGCTCACTGAGGTCATCTAACACCTAAATCCTAGTCAGAATTAATAAAAATGATTTAAAAAACCATCAGAAAACAACACAGAGATATGAATTTCTTCTAAGTTCTGATGAAGTGACTGAAGAATGATATGATGACTGCAAATCAGTATTTCAAGGACCCCAAACACTTACCTGTATATGCCAGACATTACATTAATAATAAACCAATAAAAAACCCAACAATAAACCATTAAACGTTTCAATGGCATACAGTCTACAAAGTTCAGTATCTTATTTACACTGGTGAAAATGATTACTGTATCAATACAGATAGACACATATATGCAGACACAGGAACAAAGTACCACATCAGTCAGGATGTGTTACTGACTCAGATCAGGAAGGAACACTTAAGTTCCTTCCCACTGAAGAACAGGGATTGAAATTCTTTTCAAACACAAGAGTAGGATGTTTTCTGAATCAACAGCATCCTCTATTGGCAAGAGGCATACTCTGATCTTGCTAGCTCTGAAAAACAACCAAAAGTTGGTTCCATTTATGAAAGCACAGTCAAAAGCAGCAAGTACAAAATTCTGGCATTAATTTTAGCAGTCATCTGTTTTGCTAATTGTGCTTTTTCCATAAATTGTTAATCAGTACCTTAAAACTACTGTTCACCAGAGCAATGCATCTTTTTATTCCATCACTGCTCTTTCTAACACAGTCTGTGGGAATGACATATTTTTCCTGTACCTCTTGGCACCCTTTCACAAAGCTAGGGAGCATAAAACTGCTCAGATTCCTCACTAATTTCCTACAATTTTACTTACTTTCCTGCATCATCTCTGATACTAAATGCCTGCAAGAGAAATCAAACTTTCTGACAACAGTAAGTACAGACATTACTCCAAGAATGTTCTGGTGGAACAAATGAACATTTCCATAGACAAGTTGTTAACCTCACGACAAGAAATTATAAAAGCTGTGCCAACACCAGCTAAAAAAAATCTCTGCATCAAAACTCTTTAACCCCCTGCAGAGACTGCAGTTGTTGATTTTTGTTCTTGAATTATTTACAAAATTCTGCATCCTTCTCCAGGAAACATTTCACAAAGGTGTATCAAACACCATACTGTGTATGCAGTACCCTCAGGCCTTGTATAAAAAAAGATTCCCAAGAAGAGAAGAAAGATTGATAAGAAAGTTCCACAGAATTCCACCAATTCCACCTCTTTAAATTTATGAAGGTGAGGAAAGCTGCTGACCAGAAGAAAACAGGTTCATAAAGCACATACTTTTATCAATATAAAGAAAAAAAATCATCAATGAGCAGGGTAGGGCTGCTATTTCATTCACTGTCTCAGAGAAAAGTATGTCTCACCTGTAATCTCAAAAGGTAGTACTACAAAAATCAGTATGTTTAAACTGTGATGCTCTAGGGGTACATACACTTTAAACAGAATAAAAACATAAACAAAACTTCTAAAAAATGATAGCAAAGTTAAACAAAATGGAAGACCTGCACTGATGAGTCACTGATCCATAAAAGAAGAACAGAATATATCATCCTGAGTTTGGGGAAAAGAATAAACCTAAACTAGCTCAATGTCCTAACATTAATTCTCCTATGAAACATGTCCACCCACATTGCTGACGACAACAACTAAACTATAAATGAGTAAGTAAATGAACAATACTATTTCTTGGACTTTATGCAACCATCATTCATCTTTAACATGTACTAAAGCAGCAATATGTGAAATGACTCTATGTGTTTAGGTCTGCTGTGGTTTTGATCCAAAAGTTGCAAAGACAAGACAGTCTTGAACAAACACTGCAATATATCATAAGAGAAAGGGGTTGTGGCTTTGAGTAAAAAGAAGTGTATTTTAAAATATCCTATACATTCATACATTTACTGTAATCATCAATTGTTACGCAGTACAGCATATAACTGTTACATCCTGCGGCACTGTGGCACAGCACTTCCTCCTCATCACCTAAGAACATATTCTTATTTACAAGGTTCATGTGGTAAAGCAAGATCTATTTTCAACATTTGAAATAAACACCATCAACACCCTCCTACCAACCTAAACACACCAAAGTCTAAAAACATTTCTCCCCCAGCCAATGACAAGTATCACACATCTACAATAAAATGTATGTGCTAAATTCTTTCAGACTTTAAAGTATAATGTGAACTGCAGTCTAGTGGAGTTGGGGTGAAAGTTTCCTAATTTGGAAAGTTTTAACAATCCAGATGTCTGAAAGCTGGAAGAATGAAAACCTAACAGATTTTCCCAAATATGGTAATCAGACTTTCTCCATGTTGAATCTGTATCTCTATGTGTAGAGAAAAGGAAATTGCAACCTATACTATACACAGAAGGTAAAAAGTAATAAATACTTCCAGTACACATTTTCCAATTATTTTAACTATAATTGTATGTCTTTTTCAAACACACTCATAGACACATGGGAGATATGAAAACGTCATTACATGTATGTATTAGAATTCAATTACTAAAACTATCTTATTCAAACCATTTTTGCTTTTATTATTTGAGAACTCTGGCAATATCCCTACAAATGTGTCTGAATTTTTGTTTTCCAGTAAAGTAAGCTATTGTAATTGCCATTACACTGCGGAATCAGAGTGCTACAAATATTCAGAGATAGCTATGAGTCAAAAACAAAAACTGACACTGACTTTGCATCCTCTGTATTTCAAATATAATGAGTTTGATGCTATCATATTGATTGAAAAAAGCCTGTTTTTGAGACACTAGTACTCACGATGCATGAAGCAGAATGAACAGTCAGACTGCTATCCAGTGTTTTGAGTGTGTTAACAATAACAGTTGTTCATCTTAAATTAAACTATACCAAAGTAGAGCAAATGCATATAAACCAAAATCTACTTCTATCTGAAAAAAAACCCCATCACTACTCCCATCTCTCTCCCAAAAATCCAAGAAACTCACCCGTATGAGCAATTATGCCAACACCACAGTAATGGAAATTTATTGAAGACTTACTGCAGTACACACCCATGTGCTGCCTCATCAATTTTCTAAGTATTTAGCAACACCTCATCTGACACGAGATAGTCCTCCTCAATTGGATCAACACCCATACTCAAAACTTACCAGGTTTTCTCTTTCAATTCTTTGCTGCTCTTTTTGCCTGTTGAGGGCACTGTGGTACAATCTAGCCGGCAGTACAGACGTCTTCAACGTGCTGCTTCTCCTTGGCCTTGCAGACTGCCTGGACAGTTCTTTTAGCAACCTCTGGTTTTCCCGATCAATCTGTCTTACTTCTTCGTTTGTGAAAGAGTAATTTTTCCTTATTCCTTTAGATGGCTGATCGACAGCTAGTTTTTGCTCTTTTTTATCCAACTCTAAGAAAGCTTTAAAATAGCAAAAAGTGAAATAAACAAGCAGATTAGAAGACACAGCTTCAGGAACCCATACTAAACAAAAATTAGAACCCAGAATTAAAACATAATTTAGTATTTAGAAGTTGCACATAAAAAAAAGATTTAAATTTTGCTCCCATGTTTATCTAAAGTATCCATCTCAACTGAGAGGCAGAATAGAAACAATGTTTCAGACAGAAAACTTACACTGGGGAAGCATGACTCAGAGACACAAAGGGCACTTCCTGAAGTGATTTTGTTGATACTTAACTCCTAAACCAATTCTACCTCATGTTGGTGGAGGCAATGCAAACGGAATGATCAAAAGTAAATTTAATGGATAGAAATGAGTGAGCACATATAACAAAAGAAAAATTACTGGGGCATGGAAATTTAAAACAATAAGCAAACAACAATCAAACCATGATAATAAGGTTTTAAGACAAAGAATGCACGCTTAAAAATACACAGCAACTCGACGTGCACAACTGCAAGATAACTGGAAAAGTTCACTCTTAGCCAGAGCCAGCTATATTTATTACAATTCCACTGGAGCTTTGCTGTTGACCTATTTCTAAGTCTTTGCTTTCTAAAGCTCTGCAGCAGGTCTTCTGGCAACTGCTGTGTAAGAGTTTTGCTGTCATGGTGTTACCCCATCAAACCACTGCATTACCTATGGTACAGGAATGGCAGTATCTGGTTAGATTAAACAGATTTTTGGAGCTGAGACACAGACAAAAAAGCCTTACTTGTGCCATTTCCCACACTCTCCCAATATCACAGTGCCTTCAGAAGACATCCTTCACTCTTACCCCTAGAAATCCCACACAGACAAAACAAGCATCCAAAGCAGAAAGAAAAAAAAAAACCCAGGCAGGCAGTAATATTTCCTCAGCAAACATTTCCACATTAGCCATCTGTTTGCAAGAGATGTCTGAGGCAGCCTGGCAGCTAACAGTGAAAAAAACTCAAAGAATGAAGAGCATTTTCTGACTTCAAAATTAAATTAAATCTTTCTTGCAGTATCTCAACTGATTTTATTTCAGAATTGATGCAAGTAAATATTGCTACTGTCTTTGAGAAATTTATGAACAGTATTCAAAACGCAAAAGCCAAACACTTCATGAATTTCAACATTCATTTGGAAATTAGTAAACTTGCACTATCAGCATGCTAGCCAATATAGGCAAGAACTGTCCCTAGGCAGCTCTAACTGTGAGGTTGCCCACATTAGCAAATTCTGCTTTTGTTTGTCAAGAGAAGATGCAAATCACCTCAAAACCAAGGCATAATGCAAATTAGTGCAGATCAAGTGTGCCAACCAACAGGTTAATACAATATAAATGTCTTGAAAAACATGTCTACAGTTTAGTAAGTTATTCTCAAGGTAAAACTAGTACAGCCATCAACACCATTGGAAGAGACAAACCTGGAATGAGACTCATCTGGATAAGCCTACAAGGGACAAATAAATGCAAAGAAAATAACTAGAGCTGCACAATTCACATCAAGCTGCAGCATACATCTCAGTATAAAGTATTTTAGAATGTCTTTATTGGAACAAGCAAAATCAGCACTACAGAACACAGCTAGAAGAAATTGAACTATCTGAAAATGATATGTTACATAATTGATAATTGTATTATTATGGAACTATGAAAGGTAATTTTACCTTTTGCCTTATATCTGTAGCATCTCATGGGTTAAAGAGGACTGCATGTCATATGCAAAAGTGGAAATCCAGTTGTGACAAAGAACGGTTGTTAAACTCAAGTCTTGACCTAGCCTTGTGGCATCAATGCTATTGATGGTGAAGACTATTACAAGAGACATTTAAATTTCTGAATGACTGTCAGCACAAATTTCCAACAAATCTTCTGCCTCTGTGGAAGGTGCTAATTAGTCAAAATCAATTTAAACCAATGGCATTCTGGATAAAGACTTTTTCAGTGAGAAATACAGGTTCCATGCCTTCACTGGTCAATAACTTTTAATTCACTAAAAGATAGCAGATTATACTTTGGCAGAGACTGTATATACTTTTGATGTAACTATGAACTATAGCCAGCAAAGAGATTAAAAATGCTTCAAGGTAATGACTTACTACCTATTTTCTGACTTGCTAACTTTTCTGGTAAACTGCTATTAGGTGTGATGAAAAAATAAAACCAGAGCAATGACATGGAACAAAGGCCTTTCCCTTTTACCCCAGACAGGTCAGTAAATGCTACTAGAAACAATGATTCAAGGAACCCTGAAGCAAGTGCTACACACAAGGCTCAACAAGCCCTGTGTTACTTTGTCACTCAGATCTCCAGGGGATAGTGGTATGCAACTTCTGTAGCATTAAACACCCCCTATTTTACCAAAAGTTCTCAGGCAATTACAGTGAATACGTATCCATGTACATATCCATGCATTGCTCTACTGGATACTACTTCTTATACACAAGGACAAAATTTTAATAACTTTACTCTCATCTTCCAGCTTCTTTATCACGTCCTCCCTCAACACACAGACTTTTCCTTTTTTCATTCATCTCTTCTTTCTTCTTCCTTTCCTTAGCCTTTTTCCTTTGAATATATATCACTTCTACAGTGCCTCATCCACACCTTTTATCACCTCACCACAAAGACAGCCTTTCCCACTTGTGTCAGGCAGAAAGAGACTCCATCCCACTTTCCTCAGTATCTTGTTCATTCTTAGCATCATTATTATTTATTTATTCTTAAGATAGAAACTGACTTTACTACTGCCAACAGCTTTCTGGCAATTTTTGTGGTTGAGAGCTTGCTAACAGTCACAATATTGAATTTATCACAACTCAAGAGAAATATATTAATACAGTGAAAGAATTAAGAACACCACAAAGGTTCTGTTGTGAAGTTATTCAGTGAAGCCTTAGCGGACAACTGCCAAAACCCATTAAGTAATCTATTGATAGATAGCTGAATTACAGAAGACTCATTAATTTTGCATCAGAAGTTCAGACCCAATACAACACATGCAGCAGCAAAGTGGTTTTTCAAGGGGATGGAATGAAAATACCAATCTAAAACTCCCCAGCTCCTCAAATGATCTTTTTATTATTAGCCTTCTATATGACCCAAGAACCTATTTTAAACTTCACAACTTGCTTTTTGCTGCAACACTGCTGCAATGCAAGCATTGGGTCAGGTAAGACAGTAAAAGTACCTGGTTTGTTGCTCTTCAAGCTGTTAGTTAATTGGAGTTATGTTTTACTTGGTTAAGATCTATGTCCAAGAAGAATTTATTCTGCAAACACCACAGCAAAGCAAACCATAACTCACTGGACCCTACCCCTAGATAGTCTTTTTTAAACCACACAAATACAACACCGATCTGCATAGGAACTGTGTCAGAGGAGAGTCTAAAGTTTAGTAGAAAAAAGAGACAACACAATGCATACTGCATCATTTTAGCAAAAGAGCATCACTACTACTACAGCATGAATGTTCCTAACAAAACAAGCAGAAGAAATCAGCACTCTTTAAATGATGTTCAAATAAATCACAGAAGCAATCTAGAAAGCAGTGGGGAAAAACTTCTGTAGGTCTTTCTGCAGCAGGGGTGACATTCTTTCCATGGTTCAGAAAGACACTTCTGACCCCTGAATTTCAAATCAGCAGTTAATAGTTGCCACTGCTTCCAGTCACCTGACTGAAAATCTGTCCAAACTGTCTCTGCAAAGCAGCTTTTATACAGCACCATATTCCTATTCTCCACACACTTGCTATGACAGAAAATTAGGTAATCCACAGCAAGGATGTATGTCCAATATGCACTGAATGCATCCTACCACCCACTGGCAACATTGCTTTCATGGCAAAGACAGTAGGTGTCTAAGTGAGGTCAGCACATGCCCACAAAAGCAGGGACAATTCACCATCAATAAGCAAAAAAAAAAAAAAGTAAGATTCCAAATGCTATTAAATACTGGTTCAGGTTATATAACTCAGGTTTGAGCTTCATAGTTATTTCAACTTATTCATCAATGCATCAATGCACCCACACTACTCTTTAATCACAAAGCTTAAGCATTTGAATGGGTTACCTGACTATTTTTGCAGCGGACACTGACAACATGAGATAACACTACAGTTTAAGGCTATGATTTAAGTTTCTGAAGAAAGTACTTACAAAATTTAAGTTTGTAAGTACTGGAACAATGAAATATGATTTACCTATCATATATGTATTCTATCAGTGGGTAATAAGTAATTTAACTAAACTACTAGTTACTTTCATTGTCAGTCAGACCTTAAATATAATTTGGGGTAGATGATAAATAAGCAGCAGCACTTGCATAACAACTTGCACAGTGGGCAGTCTACTTCTCATTTGCTGGTAAGCAGGAAAAGAAAATTCCCTGGTATTCACAGGATTTCTATGAAAGCTGGTTTCCATGGAGAAGTACCTGACTTTTTTTTTAAGCCATAAACAAGCTGTTTATTGCTTTCAATCTCTAAGCATTGAAATAACCTTGCAGAATGAGAAAGGCCAAACCTTATATAAAATACTACTTATAATCAGCAAGTCAAGTGCGTTAGGACAGGATGATACAGCTGTCTTAAGGGTATTAAGGCTAAAATCAAAATCATGCATGTTTCAGTGTACCTTTTGCAATCCCAATATAAATCGCTTCAATGCTTACACTTGACTGATATTTTATTTTATATTGCTACATTACCACATGTGTATCACAGTTTGAAAGTACCAAAGGATTAAATAAATCACAGTTCTTCATCCATATATAGTAGTTTAAGAGTGAAAATATTTCCCTGTGGTATCGCTAAACTTCCCTAGAACTTCCATTATTGCAGGCCACAGGGTTCTTTGAAAGGGATTTTAGAGAATTCAAGATTTGGTGATTTTTTTAAGAAAAGGAGTCCTTTTCAGGTAAATTTTTTCCCTATTTAAACATGCTTAAATAGGGCTGCTAGCTATCTCTCGATATAATGAGAAAGATATCTTAGAGGTGCTGAACTTTTTTCTCCATAATTACAAAGTTTCTCATGAATGTTGGGGAAGCCTGTATCTCTCCATAATCTCACAGATTTTCAATTTCTTTTCAAACTAAATATATGAATAAATTAGCAATTGCTTTTCTACCTCAACATGAGTGTCTAGGCCTGCAAAAACCAAGCATATGAATACACACACATATAGAAAATTAATTCCAGCTCTGAACATACACACTAAATGGATTTCCACAGAAAAGCTACATATGCTTAGTTCGACTCTACAGTTTGGGTACGTGTATATTGTAGAGTGTACTTTAAATTTAGATACTGCTTAGCAGCTTTTCTACAAATACACTAGCTCAGCATGAAGGAGCACACAGATAAGATATCCCTAAAGAGAACAAAGTTTCAGTTATCAAAAACTTGTTCTAATTCCTAAGTGACAAATTATATGAAAAAAAGTTGAAGTGATTGCTTCATGTTCAGTTGAAGCTACTATTTAATTTTCTACAATAGATTTTATTCAGAAACACAGAACTTTTACTTTCATAATAATGATATTTATATTACAGAGCTTTTCACAAAAGAAGCTCTGACTATTTTAAAAATCTAAGGGTTAGGAGAGGCAAAAAGATTTATCAGCACAGAGGTCAGTGAGAGCTTCAAGGATAGAACTTCAGTCTGTGGCCAATTGCCCTACTTACCCCATCACACCGCCTCCTCAAGTTAATAATAGCTAATACTATGGATTTACAGACTAATTCTCACAGACACTTCTGTAAAATAAGCAGGTATCAACCCCATTTTACAGAGAAGAAAACACAAAGTACTAAATTCTTTAGCACTGTATATACCTTGTGCTATCCCATTGTGTTGATACCAAACAAATTTAGATGAAGAGATACAGAGCAATTTTAGCAGAAAACTCTGTTCTGAACTACAGAAATCATGAGATCTGTCCAAAGACAGAGAGCAAATCTGTAGCATAATGGGTTGAGACAGATGAGTGCTTAGTTCACACTCATATACATATACATCACTTTATCTGCATAATAATCAAGACATAGGCTCAAGTAAAATAGCATCAGATAATGTTCCAATTTATTTTATTCCCAGCTTTCTAACATGGTGATAACAATCTTTCACAATCAATTTCTCTGCACTGCCATACTTAACTCCCTTTTTGGTGTTCAGATTTCTCAAGAGTAGAGCAGAGGAAACAACTCCAACATTTTTTATTTGTATGGGTTTAGAATATTGCTTTCAGCTATTAATTTTCTGAAATATCTTTAAGGTTTATAGCAAAGTGCAAACATCATGGAATCACAAAACAATTACATACAAAGATCTATATAGCATCATGAAACAACAGAAACAACTGTATTTCTACCTGAAAATTTATAATCATACCTGCTATCAGCACTACCCATCTAAAAACAATCAAAGTGCAATATAGAGCAGGGAGACTATGAGATTTCCAACTAGAACTATGTTAGTTGTGAGATTTTACCTTATTAAGAAATGCATAATAGAAAATTTGGCTTTTATCAAGAACAAGCATAGCCTTAGGAGCTGTTAAGGCATGGTACATTTTTGTCTAATACAATTTTTAAAATCCTTACAAATGAATAGTTTTAAATATGAACACAAATAGGTAAAGGACATATAAAGGAAAAACTTTTTAAATTACTTTTAAATTTAACTGCAACAGTTTTTTAAATGCTTCAAATTATCTCTGCTTTAAGATACACAAACAACCTTGCTGCCTCTAAGAACCAGACTCTTGTGCTAGTCCAAAACTTGTTCTTTGAACAAATCTCTTTCCTTTTTTTGTTCTTGCAATTCTTTTTTTAATACAAGAGATTCCAGTCTTCCCAAATGTATGCACTGGTAATGTGAATAATCACATAAAATTAATAACTGTGTACTCCATAGAAACAACACAGTAACAGATCACATGGAAATTCTGGAAGTGTCTGGGGACCTTGGCAAATTAAACTTGTATAACTGCTGTAAATGCTTAGGTCCAGCTATATTACAAGCATATTTGCCAAAAAATTTAAATAAAATGCTTCATTAGTAAAAAGTACTGGAAGAATATTATACTTTAAAAGCAAATAATGATTATTTAAATATTTTTTCATGCACTCAGGTCTGGGCTTGCAGTGTTCTCACTTGAAGCAGCGTTTATGCCAATGCAGTTCTGATGAACATTTAATGGAGACTAGTGGGTGGGGGAAAATTATCTGCACTTTTTTTTTTCTAATGTGTACAAAAAATTAGCTCCTATTTTCCCAGACTACTTTCCACCATTAACAATTCTGCCCCATTTAAACTTCAAAATGCCCAAACTAATTAAGCTATGTTGTGCTTGCCAATTTAGAGAAGCACTTGGGAGTAGTATACACATTAATCAGGAACATTAGCTGCTAGACCATATGAATTCTACTCCTCATTACTCTATCTTCATTATTGTTATTTAGAATTGGTTTTCAGTTTTGAGAAAAAAGTTCCTCTCCCCAACAGAGATTAATCTCTGAGAATACCTGCTCTAAGCAATAATACCCATTTGTTTTAGAGATGAGATTAATCCATTGGTAATCACCGGTTATTAAATAACTTCTTGCTAACAGGGAACAAATAAGGACATAGGACATCATAATTTCAATTGCCTAGCAACAATTCTTCTGACATCATGTTTTGACAACTGGTTGGAATTATTTCTAGTATGAAAGAATGACTGAAGCACGAGGACTGTCAAGGATGAGAAAAAGCTCTGCCTTTCTTGATGGCTAGCATTGCTTTTCTTAACACCAGAAGAATTTCCATACAAGTAAAATCCCCATTTTTTACTTATAGGCAAGTTAAACCATGTATACAATACATTCTAAATCCTTACTCACTAGAAGCTCAGTCTGGCAAGGTGCAAAGTGAAGAAATACAACACATACAATTTCAGTTGTGCCAGGCTTACTTCAACACAGCAAACCTGGCTTGGAATGTACCAAGAGGTACATGTACACTGCAAGAGGCTTTCTTCACTTGAGATCAGCAGATTTCTTGACTCAAGCATTTTTTATTCCACAGATTTTAGTACTGAAAACTCTGGGCCATGAAAACAAATGCCAAAGCACCATGTAGACCTTACAATACACTCATGAAATCATACAGGGCATTCTCACCCCACATAATGAAAGTGTGCAATGAATGCAGGGAAAGAGACTGCAAATTTTCTTAGGCTTCATTATTAAGATTTTTAAAGTCTATTAGCCAGAAGCTACCACTTGAGTTTTAGTAAAGATTATCTGTATTTTTCTTTTTAAAATACCTTTACTCAACCTATGGTATTTTAGAAGGCAGACACCTAGTTCAGAAAAGAATTTCAAATACTTCTGTTTAATTACAAAAAAGGTACTAGAGTTTAAGTATATGAATACCATTTATAATGCAATGAAATTTTGGATTGTCTTTCAGTTTTGGAGGTTGATAATACAGCCTTTCAACAGAAAGGTTGATGTTTTAATTTAGATATTAAATTGTGCCATAGCCCAGTACATCTTAAAATGCATGTGCAATTTTATTACCCAATTTATTAATATATCAAATCTTTTTTAGATTCACCCTATTTGTGCATCTTACTTTTAGGTATATGCAAACCAATGCATGCCTCTTTTCTCTACTGCAGAAGCAGTGCTATTACATAGAGAAGAATTCAAAGAATTAGATCAACACCACTTGAACAGCAACCAGTTTTAAAAATACACATGGCATATGAAAACCCCACTCTCTTCTATTAGGACACAGTTGTTCTCAACAACTAGCAGATGTCGTATTTTGTAAAAAAGAAAATGTAAAAATCACCTTTCAGAAGCTGATTCAGGTCCATGGCATCATGCAATACTTTTCGACTATATCTGCGATCAAACTCAGAATCTAATGAAAAAAATACAGATATAACATTGAATTTCCCAGCCCCATAGGTTTTGCACATTTAGTGTTGTACTTAAATTCTTCAAATTACCATATAATTCTTGGTTCACATTTTCCTGTCTCTTTACTTTTAGTTTCTTATCATTTGATGCTACAAATTCAAAAGACTGGATAGGACTGATGTCTGGAGTTGACAGAGGTGTTACGTCAGTCACTGTGTCTTCAGACTCCTCGAGGTCATCACCAAGCTTTGGTTTTCCTTCTGCTAATTTCATTGCTGACTTGAATTTTTGTTTTGGAGACAGAAGAGCATTTCTACAAGCATTCCTTTTTGGGGAAGAATGAGATAAATCTAATAAACAGCCATCAGAATCTGTGTCAGAACCATCTGTATCTGAGCTTGAGGATGATGATGAGGAGGACGAGGAGGAAGAAGAAGAGGAGGAGGAGCTGATAGTATATTTTTTGCTAGCCTTTTTAATGTTGTTTGGTTGCTTAGTTGACTTTGGTCTAACCTGTTTTTTGCCATCATCACTACTATCTTCTTCATCTGTATAGTAATCTTCTTCACCGTCTTTAACTATTTTAGGAACTCCAGCAGGAACAATCTCCTCTGTTCCCCTATTTTCTGCAGGTGTTGCTCCAGATGTACCTACATTCTCTGCAACTGCAGAAACTGTCAAAGAGGAAGCATCTTCAATATCATCTTTGCTATTTTCTAGGGACTGATCCTTTTGCAAATCTATCTGCTTTTCTTCACTTTCCTCCTCACAACACTTTTCATCCTTTGAATTAGAAACCAAATCAGTGTCTGCAAGAGCTTCCTTTGTACTTCCTTTCTCTATATATTCACCATTTTCATCAGCTTTCTTTTTCTCCTCCTCAAAGTCACTGTCAAAGAAGGCATGATCCACTTCACCATCTGATATGTCTTCAAACCGGTCCATAACGAAATATGAAGTGCCACCTGCAAGCATCAGAAAACATTTCCAAATATTTGTGTAAAAACAGATCCAAACACACTTTTAGTATAACAGTTTTGCTCTTTTAGCAAAAAGACACTCTTTTAGCTCTAGTAATTTATAATTCTGCAATTAATTACATGGAGTTGCTAGAGACAATTCCATAGTGAGCTTAGTAAAAAAAATTTTAGTGCCACCTTACTGCACACAGCTTATATGTTAGACCAGAAAGCTTTACTTTAAGCCAAGCCATCACAATTTCAAAACTACTACTTCTAAGCAAATTTGTCAAACACTGTTAGTGGCTAAAAAATCTTAACTATTACAAACAAGTAATTAACGTGTCTTATTTTTTCCCTTTAAGTTCGAGCCATTTGAAGCTAGAGCCACTTATGAGCTATCATTCGTTGGAATTTTATATTGTAAACCTTGTTTGTATACAGTGGCCACCATCTTGCCTGACACAGCCATACACACTGCAGACTTTCAGCACTTAAAATTAGGAGAAATTTCAATTTACATCGAAAGATCCATGGCTCCAAGGTTAAATTATGACATATATAGGGTGTGTCAGTGTTCACGTTTTAGTTTGGACAAAGAGTCTGCTTTTCATGACAGTCTTCTGTAACTCACATTCCACAGTACAGTAAGGAAACTTAATTCATTCAGATGAACCTAGACTTTAAAAAGTGTGATCCAGGCATGAAACCAGTGCATTTAAACCAGAAGTTACCCTTCAGTCCATGGAACCAGGTCATGGCTAGCCCAAACACATAATATTGCAGACATCAGGACATCAGTGTTAACCATTATATCCTACAAATCTGCTCCTATTATGTCCTACTTCTTACAGCATTTTATGGTGTTTGCATGATCTTATGCATGTGGCAGGAGGACACAAAAGTCTCCACTCATTAGTAGTATATATATAGTGTTAAAATAAGAAAATCCAAACACCCCACAACCAAACAAAATTAGACAGTATCAAAGACTACCAGTCCCACCTAGCCAGAGGCACTTTTCTCCGACTCTTTACAACAGATTTCACTGTTGAAGTAATTTAGTAAGCTACAAGCAATAAATAAGTAGCATGCTTTAGACCCAAGGAAACCAAACATGAAGATAATGGAAGCAACAATCTAAGGCTGGAGAACCAGAATATTTTACAAGATGGGTGGTCTCCCTTAAACCAAATATATTTCATTGCCATGGCAAACAAAGGTGGAAAAAAGGAATTTCCAGGAAAGGTTCTAGCTAAAAATGACTTCAAAATACAGAATTTTTAAAGGTCATTCAGATATTTTGCCACTTCTCAAATAATACTGGTTTAGAGGAATTGAAAATATGCTCCTCAAATCACAACATAAAACCAAAAAGTCTGGAATCTCCTATGGTTTTAAGAATCACAAAGCCAAAGAACTGAAAAGAGGTTTATTATGGTTAAATGTTGTATAAAGCTGGAAATGCTATTAGGCAACAGAAGCAGAGATCAATTTTCAGGACCACAAAGATAACTCTCTAAAGCACCTAGCTCTTCAAAGAGCAACAAAACAAAGGAGCAAAACACTATTGGGAACGCAGATATCCAGCAAGTTAAATCTCTCACAAGAACAGGCACTAGCCACCATGAAACACCACCCTGCTGCTTAGAGAATACTTCATCTGCCTCTTCATCCTGGCAGGGTGGTCCACAGGAGACACCCCTCAGGATGACTGCCTTGTTGGCCATGTCCCCCGTTCTCACTCACAGGCACTCAGCCTTATCATCACCATCCCTGAGCTCTACACAGCTCAAATACTCCCCAATGTAGAGGGCCACCCCACCACCTCTCCTTCCTTGCATATCCCTTCTGAGGAGCTTATAACCATCCATTGCACCACTCCAGCCATGACAATCACCCCACCACGTTTCCGTGGTGGCAGCTACCTCATGGTTTTCCCACAGCACCATGGCTTCTGCCTCCTCCTGGCTTTCACCCAGCTCGTGTGCATTGGTGCAGATGCACTTCAGCTGGGCTATTGATTCCACCCTTCGTGTCACTTCTTGTGATACCTGGCTTCAGGCAGCTTGCATAGCCTGCAACATGCAACTATCTTGTGAATTCCTGAAAGTTTTTCTCGAGCAGCTTCCTAAAAGGATAATATATTTTAATATATAAAAACTTGCACAATAGAAAAATAAAAAACAATCAGAAGAGTAACACATTATTTAAATTTAATTTTCTACCTCATGTAATCTAGACCAGAAGGGAACAAAACCTGTATAGACCATGAATTATTTATTTAGCAAGTACAACTTGAGCAAAGCCAATTCTATGAAGGAAATTAATACAGGAAGTAGAGTTTAAAAATAAAACCCTTTCTTCTCCATGATGAGAAGCTTTTATTACTTAAGAAACTAGTATCTCTCCAGCTCGTAACTAGAAATATTATGACTGATTGGTAAAAGCAGGCATGTGGTGTATTTCACTTGTGTCAAACACAGATTTGAAATACTGTTAGCACTGTTGTATCCATAAGAGCAGAAGGGGCTAAGGCAAAAATGTTTGCAGGTGGATGCAGACAAACTAGGATAGCTTAATATAGCTGAAAACTTTAGTATAGCTTAAAATATAACATTTTGTTGAGCTGTAATCGCATCCATGTATTTTTAGTTTATGTAATGCTACGCCTGCAAAGGAGACTGAACTAACAGTATCTCATGTGTCGTCACACCACGGCTTCTCAGATGACTCTTTTGAACACAGTCTCTGACATGAGGATGGGATTTAACTCAAGATAAAAGGGCAGTGTAGAGCTAGCAAAAGGTGATAAAAGATAGCAACAAGCTTGTACATTCCTTTCCACCATTAATGCCAGCCAGGGAGCACACATCTTCCCACTCTACATGATTCAGGAACAGCTCACCTGCCAGTGGGCTCCTTCCTAGGACGACTGAGACATAACTGCTTCGAAGACAGTGACCACCAGTACAGAAGAGATCATTTAAAAGTCTGGCCCTGCCCAAGGAGCAGCAGTCATTCCACTGACAAATGCACATTCCACTCCTCTGGTACAAGGCCCTTCATCTTAATGGGAAACCAACATGCCATGTCTCTCACTAACAATCATTCACAAACTAAAGATTAATTAATTCTGTCATTTACAATAAAAACAAACAAGAGGAAATAAACAAAGAGATGGCATTGTTGGATCCTATTCCACTCCTGCATCGAAAGTGTCTGCAACAGAGCTGGAATTTGCCAAGATGATGCAATATGAAGAGGTAATTTTGCTGATAAAGCATGCCTAAATCAATAAATTGGTTCTGTTTACAATTTCACACCCATTTATATACAATACAGAATGTAATTCTACTTCTGTGAGAAATACAGAGTTCTGCTATGTTGCCTGTTTTTAAAACACAGAGTCAACAAGTGATACTCTGAAATCCCAAAAAAGCCAGTCAAATACTTACCATTAACTGCTAATTTTAGCGACTGCTGCATTTATTTACAAAAAACCACATGCTTTTTGTGGCTTTCTGCCATGAAACCCTCTAACACAAGCATGATCAACTCCAAAGAGCAGGCTGGCCATTAATTATTTGCCAGATCTTTTTTTACTGTAATATTTCTTCTCCCCATGTAATTCTCTACCTCTCACCCACTTTTCTTGCAACTGTAACAATCACTCAATACCACGGCCAAGTGCACCCTTTTGTCTTTGTCTTTTCCTCACTGCAGCTCTTCCTAGTTTATACCACCTTTTAATCCCCTTAAGCTTGACCCTTTTAAGATCAGAAAGCAGTGGCCAAGCAGCCAAGGTGAACATGCAGTCTGACTGTCAGGGCTTTAGAGACACACACATTCTCATCAGAGGGTTGACACACTGAGAGTTTGACTACCTGCTGAGACCACATCCCCACTCTCCCCAGCTGGACGCTGCAAGAACAAAGACTGTGCAGCTCCTGCAGAAGTCAACCACAGCCTGCTGCTACACTACCCAAAGAACAAGCAGCATTTTGACATCCTCTTCCATGTCAAAAAACAGATCAAGACCCTAATCACACTAAGCATATTGAGCGTTTTTCCCTGCCAACTACAGCACCACCTGAAATATTTTTGTAGGCAATGCCTAAGATCAGGCCATTAGGCATGACTGCAATTTGAAGTATCTTCTACAAAGGTAGGATGGTACATAAAAAGTCACGTACTGAGGATACAGACTTAGATGTGGGTTTGTGTTTCAACATATCCTGCCTTTTGAAAACATTTTTGAACGTCAGAAACTAACACTTACGAAGTACATTAAGTACCCAGTGAAAGATTTGAGGTGTTTTAAACTTGGTTAAATCTTGAAGTTATCCACTAAATCTTTCACTTTTTACAATGCACACCATCTGAAACTTGTGCATCCAAGAGTACTGAAATAAATCATAGAAGAAAAGAAAAAAAAATCAACATTCAGGTACAAGCAGTGATCAACTTTCTTTTCTTTTAAGCATTCTACTTTCATAAATCAAGGAAGAGGATGATTTATATAGAGGACAACTGGGTTTTTTTCCTGATCCTGTAACATAAAAATTCCTAGCATGCAGACTACCATGTTCCAAGGAAAGCTGGTTTTTCCCTATCTGGTAACACAGATTCCCAGCATGTAGGACACCACACTCTGAGTTTGCATGCTATGCATCCTCTGAAGGGCCTAAATGCTTTCATGATATTTTAAGATTTTGGTATTTAACAGAAGGGGAAAACAAGACCTTTACACACCCTAGGGGCTGAATCAGAAATGCATGATGTTACTGTGTGCATCCTGTACATCACCACAAAGGCCAAAATACAGCACAGCTATAGTACACTCAAGATGAGTCAATAGTATGTTTACAGCAACAAAAAAGAACAGACTTCATTTTAGGATGTATTAAAAAACATGTAAAGTATCAGAAGCAGTATAATATTGTATTTAGCTCCAATGCAGCACCTTCTGGTTTAGGGTTGAAAGTGTTTTAGGTTGAAAGTGTTTTAAATAAAAGACTTATATGGTACATGTTCTTATATGGTACATGTTCTTTATGGCACTCCAAAATCTCCTGATTCTACATTCTCGTTATTTCCCCTCTGGGGATCCTGCCCCCCTAAACCTGCTGACTGCCAAATTGCCTCTTGTATGGTGAACTCAGGAGAAGCTGAAAATGCTACAGGAACCACACCTGGCTCCTTCTCCTTCCCTTCCTCATTTTTGGTGGAAGCTTAAAAAAAACCCAGCAAACTAACAAAAAAAGACAAATTTGAAAGCATCTAGAAGAGAGCAATAAAAATGTTAGGATGAGAAAAGTTCTACTTTTGGGGGTTTGTTAGTTCAAAAGAGGGGAAATATGAGAAAACACAAGTCTTAAAACTTGTGTGACAAACCACACATATTCAGCCCTATTTACCTCCTCTTGAATTAAAGCTTTCATATTTGTTACTAAGAACAACAAAGCATGCAAAGGAAGAAATATAGCTCTTAGGAAACTACTTCCCTTAAGCAAAGCCCCCAACAAATGAAACAACCAGTCTCTTTAGCAGACATTCTGATTTTCCAAGCTCAGAGCACACACAATACCTGCTACAGCTGTTCTGCATCCTTAGTTCTCTCTGCTGGACACAATGGAAGGATTTTCCCCTGTATGCTCTAAGATACAGTTTATTAACTCCCAAACCTATGACAGATTAGCCCTCAGAATAGTAGTTCTGTCTCAAACAGGTAGGCTCACTGGAGACGCTTCAAAATCCTTCTTGAGTCTTCTAAAAGGAGTTGCAACAGAAAGTCCTGAGTCTCATGGCTACTTCAAGTAAGAATTCAGTTCAGCCAATGGACACTAGAAAATCCTGGAACACAGTCAACTGTCATCATGGTTAGAGCAAATGAAAGCACATGACCACCAAAGAGCCCCAGACAGCTGCTGGGCAAAGGCTTTCAAGTTAAGGTACAAGGCAGGGAGGAGAACAGGCAGAAATGGGGGGTGGCAGGGAGGAAGGAAGAGGGGAGAGAAAAGAAAAAAACATTTCCTCTTGAGCCAAAAATAAGCCATTCCCCTACTGTGAAAAGCTGCAATACATTATACTGAGAGGTGTGTATCTGTAGCTCCAGGATTTCACTCATAGAAACACATTAAATAGTTGTTCTTCAGGCTCTTCAGCAAAGGTCACCTTGTGACCTCTTGAGCAGAAAGGCTGGGTCAGAGAATACTGAAGTTAAATGATGGGAGTGATGATGGCCATCGAGTCAATCTAAACAGACCATGGCTACTCACTCATTGCTGAGAATCCCAAGAAAATTACTCACAAACCCTCAAAACCCAGGAAGAAAATAAGTAGCTTACAATTACAATCAAAAATAAAGACAACAAATCATATGTTGGTTGATAAAAGTAGCAGCAGCTTCTGGAAGGCCTTCCACTTCTACAAGCATAAGTGACACCACCCACACTGAAGTCTCATGGGGCTGCTGCCATACAACTTCTCACTACCTGGAAGAGTCCCAACTGCAGCTACCTCAAAGACTAAAAGGCAGCAAGCTGCTAGGGGAGAACTGGTCACTGGTATTGATCTTTCCCAAAAGTGACCCATAGCCACAGTGTTTTGATAACATAGAACAGGTAAGAAAAGCCAGAAAAGGACAGACTCTACTGCCAGGTACTGATGGTGAACAGCAAAGTAAAGGTCCAGCTTTGTTTTCCCACTCCTTCTATAATGGTACATATCTGTGAAGAGTATTTCCATCCAATATCAAGATTTAAATTTGGGGGCAACAGGTACTCAACCAGGCCATCCACAACTGAAGGGGGAGAGTCTGGCACAGCAGTTCAAAACTGCATGCAAGAAAAAGGAAAACAACTGCTCTTACTAAAGGAAAGCTTCAGCATATCTGCCACATAAAGGCTGGAGTTACATTTGCCAGTCCTGAAACAGATGGCAGGACCATAAAGGAATCAAGTACACCACAAACTACTGATGGAGATAAATCACAGCACATTTCTGAATATTAGGCTATCTCTACCAAGTGGCACAACACATGAACTGTCTCCCACAATAGAAATGCCCATTGAACTACAAGTGTTTTCATGCTTCTAACATTACAAGTTTAGTGCACTCAGTGACCTGACTAGACCAATAGGTGTGTCATTAGCATTTCCTTTAACTGTTTGCATAGACATGCTTCAACACACATCAAACACACCTGAGTTTCTGGAAGAATTTCCTTCATAAGGCCCTCCATCACATGATGTGCTTATTATCACAGTTTAAAACACACACATACAGCTTTACAGATATAACAATTACATTCTCCACAACCACTGAAAATAAGATGCAATTCTTAATTTTCCGTACATAGATTTCCATATAAGAGGAACAAGCACTGCCTGGTACAGATGAACAGGAGAAACCATAGAAATTCAGTCACTAAATCAGTAGAGAAAGAGCAGCTTCAAAAAATATCACTTAGGAAGAGTCTAAATATACTTCTGTTTCCTCAGAATTTGCAAGAGGCAAATGAGGTAAAAGCCTCTTGAGATAATCTCTTGCATTATATTTTTGTGACTTGTTCCTTTCTTCAGATGAGAAAATATCAAGTATGGAAAAGCAGGTAAGATGTTGAAACAGAAGGCTCTATTAAATTCAACATAATATGGGTCTCCTAGAGTTCCAGTGTTTATTATTACAATGAAACTTCAAGAATGACAAATACTCATTACTGAATTGTGATTTAAACATCATTTGAAATTGTTGGATGGAAATTAACTCAGCCAAGAACACAGACCATGTTTTAGACCATTGCTATCAACAGTCTTGGTCAAACATAATATCAGAAAGCAAAGAGCAAAACAGCTTTAAGAAACAGTTCTGGTGGAAGCAGTAAGGTAACAGTCTGACTATCTCCCATGAATTTAGGGAGTACCTAGGCTCAGCTAGGATCCAGCTCACTTTCAGGTTCTTACACCTAAGCTTCAGGTGTATATTACATCATCTGAAAGGGCAGACTTTAAAAAGTCTACCTTTTTAAAGATCCTACAAGATTTGCACTTTTACGTGTTCCTGGGTTGAGCCTTTCAATGAGGCAATTGCATTCAAAGTCTCAATTGGCCTAGAAGTCCTGATGGCCCTCTGAGCCCATGTAAGTCTTACGAAGAAACACAGGGCCCTCTGAATGCCCTTCTAAACACAGGAAAGCACAAAACCAGAATAAAAATCCCCATAGCTCGTAACAGCTTTAAGTTCCAAGAAAAGGAATAGAATGTTCCCAAATTACTTGTCCTTTTCTCTGTTTTCTATCCCAAACCATTAAAGTATTATCTAGGTTTAGAAAACCAAAATAACAACATATGCACTACAGAAAAAAACAAACAAACAAAGCAGAAAGAAGTGTTGGAAGATCTTGAAGCATTCCAGAAGCAGATTCCAAAGCTCTGACAACTATATTTTTAAATGCCAATTATTTCAAAAACCCATTCTTAAGCTTACTTATTTTTTAGCAACAACAACTTCATTTTAGTCTTCAAATACATCCACTGAAGAATTTTACTTTGGGGAACTTTGTTCTCTCTCAAATGACAATTCCAGCAATCACTTTCTATCAAAGAAAGAGAGATTAACTATTTTTTCAAAGAAGCAAAAATATGTACAATGCATTCTATTCACTATATTAAGCACCTCACTACAGACAAAAGCAGGGATACAAAAGAAATTTAGCACTGCTGTTTCTATTACATTCATTCCATCCCACATTGTTGTCCTGGTGTTTTTATGAATGCTGCATAGAAATTTTAACCACACTATTTTAAAATATGTACATGTCCAAATGCAAACACTAGATTTTTTTTTAAATTTCTATTATATAGTAAGAATAGAAAAGTGCAAGTATTTGCATACTATAATTAAACCAGTTTTCAAAAAACTGGAAAGGAAAAACTTCAGCCAGGCATAAAGATTATATTACTTTAAATTAAGTTGTGCCATAACCCATGCTGAACTACGTTTTAAAATGCTGTGAAAACTCCAGAAAAAACCCCAATGTTTGACAAAGACAACATATATTGCATTTTGTTGTACCATCTCACTGAGTCTTTTCCAAATTAATTCAATACTCTGCTCTGCCACAGGAGCCCAGGTTTCAGAACTACCTTATTTGTGATTTCCATCCTAATCCAGAGGGGCCAAGAGATTTGGTGGCTAGTTATTTTTCCAAACTATAGCCCCACTTTGGGAGCCATTACTGCAGAACACAGCCCCGCGCCGGGCAGGGGGAGTTACACGTGAGTTCTGAGGAAAGTGTGGAAACGTGACTCTTGGGATGATTAACACGCTCGAGGCAAGCTGTTCGCAATAATCATTCCAACTGACTTAATTCCCACTAATTAAGCCCAACCAAAACACCCCTCTGAACTCTTATCTGGGCATCATTGCAACGTCTCTCTCAAAGTCCGGTAACTTTACGGACAGCACACACGACATGTAGCTCCCTCCCAATGCCCACCACTACGGCGACAACGAGAGCCGGTGTCTCAGAACGGAGTCTCCCACCTCTTTTCCAATCTCCCCGAGAAGCAAAGCGGGCGGGCAGGGCACTGATGTGGGGCGGAACGGCCGAACTCTGGCAGCCCAACGCCAGCCCCAGCCCTGCACAGGCAGCGCGCACGGCGCTATCCGGGGACACCTACGTGCGCGTCGCTCAGGCAGGGGCGCGAGTAGAAAGGCAGCTAATTAAAACAAAATTATTTTTAAAAAATTATATAACGGTTAAAAATAATGCATATGTACACACGAACAAAACATGTCTCCCACCTCGTTTCGGGAAAAAATTACCGCAGACGGGGGAGGAACATGCCCGTCGTCCCCAACCGCCCCCAACCGCCCTCCAGGCACCTTCCGTGGCGAGGAGGCACCGCAGGCCCCACCACCCGGCCGGCACCCCTGGGAAGAAGCAGCAGCAGCGGCCGCCGGCGTGTCCCCCTTAACCCCCCCTTTCTCCCGGCTTTGTTGTGGTAACCGCGCAGGCAGCCGGGCGGATACTCACAGGCACGGGAGGAGAGAGAGCGAGGAGGGAGGCGGGAGGCGGGAGCTGCGCAGCGCCGAGGCCGCTCCCTCGCTGCCGCCCCGCTCCTGCGCAGCCCGGCCCGGCCCGCGTGCCGCCGGGCGGGGAGAGGCGGTGCCTCAGCGGGGCGGGAAGGGAGCCGGGCGCCGGCACCTCCCGTGGGAGGGGCTCCTTAGGCACGGGCTCTCCACAAAATCGCAGAAACAAGGTTGGAAGAGACTTGTGGAATAATCGGCTCCGACCTCTGACCGAACACCACCGTGTCAACGAGAGCACGGCACTAAGTGTCACGTCCAGTCTTTCCTCAAAAACCTCCAGGGACCGTGGGTCCACCACCTCCCTGACCAGCCTCTTCCAATGTCTGATCACCTTTTATGTGAAGAAATTCCTCCTTATGTCCAACCTAAGCGTCCCCTGGCGCAGCTTAAGACCTTCAATCCTGTCACTGGTTGCCTGGCAGAAGAGGCCGATCCCCACCTGGGTACACAACCTCCTTTCAGGCAGCTGTAGAGAGCCATAAGGTCTCCCCTGAACCTTCTTTTTTCCAGGCTAAACAACCCCAGCTCCCTCATCTCTTCCTCTTAAGACCTCTGCTCTAGACCTTTCACCAGCTTCACTTCCCTTCTCTGAACTTGCTCCGGTGCTTCAATGTCCTACCTGAATTGAGAGGTCCAGAACTGGACACAGTTCTCAGGTAGTGGCCTTAGCAGTGCCAAGTACAGGGGAAGAATCACTTTCCTAGTCCTGCTGGCCAGCTATTTCTGATACAGACATCAGTCCCCTCCTGCCCTTATTTGCTCTGTGGGAATGGGGCAGAGAGCTGGGACTCTTACTAAGTCCGTGAGGCCCCAAGACGGGGTGACTGTGCCCCAAGTTGGGCTGATGATCCCCAGGTTGCAGAGATGTTGCTCCAGGCTGAGGTGATGGATCTGTGTGCTCAGGTGATTGTGCCTCAAGCTGAGGCAATGCGGTTCTGGGTTGAGACAGTGGTATGCTGGGTGGAAGCAATGGGTCCGCAAAGTGATAGTGCTCCTAATTTAAGTCATGGTCTCCAGACTGAGATGCAGTGGGGCCCCAAACTGAAGAAATAGTGCTTCACTTGAGGTGATTGTCCCTAGATTTTGACCATGAGGTTCCAGGGTGAGAGGACAGAATCACAGGTTGAGGTTATGGTGCCTCAGGTTAAGGAAATGGGGCTCCATGCTGAGGTGATAGTTTTCCATATTGGGGTAACAGTGCCCCATATCAAGTTGATGGTGCCCCAGATTGCGGTGGTGGTGCCTCAGGCTGGGATGCATCCCTCGTTGGTGTGCTGGCAGCCCATAAGGACTGGAGGGGGACCCAGGCTGAGTGAACAGTGCCCCAGGCTGAGGTGATTGTGAGCCATCTTAAGGTGATTGTGCCCCATATGAAGACAACAGGACCAGAGGTTGATGTGATGGGCCCCTACATTATAGTGCCAGGGTTGCAGCAGTGGGCGATGTATCCTGAGGAAAAGGAAGGGGGCAACTCATCTGGAGGACTTCTAGGGAAGCCTCATCCAAATATTTGAGGTTAGATCTGGACCCTTCCCCAAGTGACCTTGAATTTCAGTATAAACTGAAACTTCAGGCAGTTTCATTACTTCTGGCACTGAGTAGGTAAGTGGTGATTACCTACTGGTGATCTGCCCCTGAGAAGTGATAGTTTCCTGTGTAAGGAAAGCTTACAGCTTACAGCTCTTTCAAAGAGATCAGCTGCAATATCATATCTTAATAATAGCAATGTTACTTTTTAACAATGGAAGAAAGAATGTGAAAAGAAAGACTTCCAGATTACTGATCCACATAGTCAAAATACAAAATTCAGCTTTACTTTGGCTCCATTGTTCATCAGGAAAGAGATTTAATGACATGATCACATTTTTTGCTGAGCATACTGAATTTTGAATTAAATCAGGGCTGTGCAGCCAAATCAACTATTGTGTATATTTCATATTTCACTTGGCACACACACATAGGCACATATGTAGGATGTATGTGTGCATACACACACACACACAGACACACGCATATTTTTTAAAAGACATGTAGCAAATGTGTCAGAACACTACAAGAGAAGAAAGAAATCTCTCAAGTAATACAACTGAACATGTCTAAGTTAACCAGAGTCAAGTCCTACTTGTGCTACACAGTGTTTAATGGAGGTTCCACAAATTATATTGACTAAATTTTTATATTTGTCATGTGTTTCCTTCTTATTTTTCTGGCGCCTCTCTCAGTTCACTGTTGAAATATTGAATAATGACAACTGCAGCTAAAATCAATGGAAACTGTATTTGGAAGATGTGCTACAAAATGCTGAGCCTTTGCTGACCTCGCCATGTGGGGTCTTAGGTTCCTTACACTGGACACTGAATGGGTGCTTTTGTAATTTTTTCCTGTGTGTCAAGTTCCTGACTGCAAATATGCAAAATACAATACCACTGTATTAAAAGGTGTAGCAAAAAATGAAATCAGTTAATACTCGTGTAACTTCCATATTTTGTACATTTAAGATACTGAGAAGTATAACATCCAATTTCCATTTCTCTTGCTCTAGGATTCCTATGATTGCTTCTAACAATGTTATCCAGGTTTACCTGGTTTATCACCAGGTTTACAAGTTCACAAGCACCTCCAGGTTTTGTGCCCTGAACCTTAGAAATTTCTATAAACTCCTAGTATGACTGTAACTGCAATGCAGCACAGCAGTTATAAAAAAGCATGTAATTAATTCAAAGTTGTAAGTATGCTAAAAATATAAACTACATACGCACTATACAGACTTCTTTTTTTGCCTATAATGTAGGGTTTTTTTTGTTTTAATTGAGAAGTGGTAACTTGTTTTAGTCCTTTTATAGCAATGGGATCTGAGCTGGAAAGGCTGACAAAACAGAAATCAAATGTGAAAAAGGCTACAGGAACAGTATTCATTTTAATCTTGCCTAGACATTTGAAAGTACAAATTCATTGAAGTTTAAAGTTTGCAGTACTGTGAAGGTGCAAGTTGAACAATTGTCATGAAAGGCAGCTGCAAAACTGTTCAAATCAGTGGATTTTTTCCTAGGGTATGTTACAAAGATAAATGATACTTCTAGCTCAAAGGAAAATACTGAAGATGCTGAATCCCTCCCCAGATCAGACATAATTTATGTTTTAAAACAAGTAATTGTCTTATCTCTGTAGGAAAGATATTTGCTGTAATGCTTGGACAAGGTAGAATTTGAATCTCTTTTCTCATAAACTAGTTTCATGACTGAGTAAATAGTTACAGAAAGATCCTACAGTTCAGAAAATTGGCCTCATTTAAGTCCTTTTGTCTTGTACAGAAAAGCAGTTTTTAAAGTATGAAAGGGGAAGTTCAAATAACACTGAGGTGAACTTGAAAATTGCTCGACTTCAGTGGAGCTAGGGCGTCATCTAAAATATTAGGAATTGTATTGTTGTGGTTTGACGGCAAAACAGGACTTTTTGATTCTAATATCAGAAGGCTTAATATGATTTATTAAGATGACTCTGTTGTTCAGAAGGCTTGGATTATTATTTGCCCAGGTACAGAGCTTAGATGCTTACTTCTTCATGCTCAGTACAAGAATGCTAGAATGCTTACATGTCAGAGATAACAGTTCTCTATATCATTAGCTGAGAGAGAAAAAACTCACAGCTCCCATATTGGGAGACAAAGAAGAAAAACATTGTGTCTTTGAAAACACAGCTCAGACATATGTTTATAAAATTCTATACTAAAAAAGTGAGCTTTCTTCTAAAAAGTAAAACCTTAGCAGGTACACCCAAGAAACTCATAAAATGTCAAAACAACAGAATTGTACCTCAGGTTGAAAAGTCATAGAAACTTACTAAGAGCTAAAAGAAAAAGAATCAAATCTTCTAGCTCTATGGATACCCACTAGAGTTGATTTAGACATATCTAATTCAGGGTATGATGTGTAAATCCTAGCTAAAATAGGTGGGATTACTTATTCAGACAGGAAGTGGTTTTGTGCATAAGCACTGCAGGACTAAATTGTTATTGCAGGTATGTTTGGTTTTTTCATCTTCCTCTCCACTTCTGAGAATTAATACTGTAAGAAAATACTCCCTGTTTACACAGGACTAACAACATTACATGCTCTGCTCCAGGTTAATTTAAAAATTCAATTCCCTTAAGTAGTTTTGACAGAGGGCTAGGCAGTTTCCTGAATGCATTTGCAGTACATCTCGGTCTGGTTTCTTGCGTGGATCTTAATAAAGATCCCAGAGTAGATCCTGAACTCAGTCCAAAGTCCTGTGTATTCTGAAATCTTTGATGAGTAAAGTATGTGCTGGGAGATGGATATTTGCTTTCTATTTTCTAGCTGATGAGAATAAAATAACTTTATAAGAAACCTTCTGGCATGTTGGGCCTTATCCAAAAGCTTTCAGACTCTGCAAGAATCTCTGCTGGTTTTAATGGTCATATGGACTGAAAAAACCCTGGTCCCAAAGCCCTTCAGTGAATCATCAGGATGTTTTACCACATAGTAATTCACATGGGAAAGGACTACCATTGCACTAGTATTTCCCCTATTATGATATGATGATTTTTACCTTTAATCACATTAGACATATTACTTAAATAATCAATTTTGGATACCTTGTGAATGGTCTGAACTAGTGTTTAAAAGGATTTTGTGCAATTTAATATCCGCTAAATAGAACAAACTGTAATAGAATTATATATTTTATCTTACTAAGGACTAAGGTGCTGTAAGGACTTTGGATCAGATTGAGGATCAGTGTCTCCTTTGACAAGTGACCAACAGGGGACCTAAAATCACTTCATAATAACTTTTTGTGATTCTGAGAGGAAATACATTGTTATGCAAACCTCTAATATACACAGGCAGGTATATATGGACACCAGACCGTCAGACACTGTGAGTTAGGTTAGAAACAGCTTAGAAAATATTGTGACGGAGTAAAACATTTGTTGTAACTCAGAATTCTGACTAGCTCCATGCTGTTCTGTGCCCATTTCTATAACAGTTCTCCACCATGAGCTGACACACAATTCCCTATTACAAGTGCTGTTCCAGGGCTATAACAGACTTTTGGACACCTGCACTATTCATGCTCAGTGTCCTGGCTTGCTTAGCATTGCAGAAGCTCAGGGAAGTTTGGTGTCTCGTTTTATAAATGATGCTTTATTGCACCCTAGAAGTTATAAGGAAATGCAAATACAAGATCAGAGCATTGGTATTTGTTTCTTTTCTTCATCTGGCTAGTAGAGTTAATTTGAAAGAAGTAACTTTTTTAGAGAGCATAAATAAATAAATCACTACTCCAACCTCTGCAACAACTGTGTTTAAAAAGTAAAATTCAGGGCTTTTTTTCACGCCTCAACTGACAGAGCAGTGGCAATCTCACCAGCTGCTTACCAGTACACTTCTACCTCTAAACACTTCTACAGACTTTACAGGTATCTGTTCTTAAAATGAAGCCCATGAGTAAATGCTTGTAAATCCACTTTCACATAGTGTGGCTTCTGTAAGGAAAGCATTGTCATTTACTCCTACTCTTGTTGTAAAATGTGGAATATGTAAAAATTCTCTTAAGAAAGGATGCTCTTTTATGTTTGGTTTTTGTATATTTTCAAGACTAATCAAGAAGAAGGGAGAAGTAATCCTTGAAACAGCAGCTAAAAAGCAAGCTCTAAGTGATGTCCATGTGTCAGAAAAACAAATTACTTGTTGGTGGAATTGCATTGTTAATGTTTAGGGCTTGACATGCTTCAGTGATCTCAGACCTAGGAGGAAGTTAACAAAGCTTGGGGAAAAGGATGTACCACTGATAGTGGACACAAAGAATGAAGAATTTATGGGACACACGGACATTTGGCAGAACTCCCAAGGTAAGGAAGAAACCAATAAACCCAACTCAACAATTGTGCTGAAATCAGTTCCAACTTGATAAAAGGTAATTCCAGCAGAGGGAGATCGCAACCACCGACTCAAGGACCACCGACCCAAGAAATCCACCAAATCTTCTGATAACTGAGCTTACAGACTGATTAGCATGGGAAACAAGAGAATAGCCAATAGAGAATAAAATACTAATTAATAAGAGAACTATAGAACTTGTAGACAATGAACACTAATTTCTTTGTTTGCTAAAATGTATAAATAGCAAAAAGTTCTGGTATTTGCTGTGCTTGATTTGTTGAATATCACTGAGCACCCAGGCTTGTACAACTCTGAAATAAGTAGTCAGTGTCTCTCTTGAGTGTGTAATTATTGGCTTGTTGCACACTGGGTAATGAAGCTGATTTTTGCAAACACTCTGAAGAGATCAAGGCCTCCCAGTTCAGCTGTGCTCGGTAGCTGCTATGAGCTCACAAATTTGGTGGAGCTGTAGCTGTGCCGAACCTATGGCAAGATGAACGTGTGTCCCAAGCACAGCTGAAATATGGCAAGCCTTGTGCCCTTCCAGGAATTTGTTCTCAGACCTACCACAAATAGATATAAAATATACAACAGGGGGAGGGTACTGACAAGAGGGCTGGCATGCTTCTGTTGGGGTGGTGAGGCTGTGTTTTTGTAGAATCACTGTTGTACCATTTTCATCGCTGTTCAATTAATTCTTTATTCTGAAGTCCAGTTATTTATGACTTCCTTTGGCTGATGAGAGGGGAGCAGGCAGAGGGCTGCATACTGCCCACCCTCAGGAGGGTGTCCGGATCTCTGATGTGAAAAATGCATATTGCATGATTGGCTCTTCGCAAATATTAGAATGAATACTATATGTGTTATGTTAGAAAGTTATGTTGTATTAATTTTTGGAGTGCTGTAATAATCTTTTAAATGTAGTTTTTTTGTTAAAGCATAATATTCAAATAGAAACTATGTAACGTAAGATACTTTTTGTAACTAACTCAAGGAATGAATAAGATAACCAAGAAATTCTTCGCCTAAAACAAACAACAGGAAGACACCAGAAAAGTTATTGCCTCTTTACCTTAGTAGACGCTCTGGAGCCAAGAAATTGATTTACACGATGAGACGAGGAACAGAAATTAAACAGAAGACACCCATTGTTTGAGAGGAATGTTTGAATCGTGTATGAAGAAATACGAATATGCAACAGGCTACTATTTTAAAAAGTTAGTCCCTTGTGAGTGCTTTGTGCTTTTCCTGAGAGAGAAGCACCTGGACGTCCGTACTTCTTTGCTTTTTATTGTCTCTTTTATTGTCCTAACCTTAATTGTCCAAATTTGTATTACCTTACATTTTTTTATTATTGAACTTTTAAAATTTTTAAAACACAAGTGAGTAGCGTTTCTCACATCTGAGATGCCCCACGCCAAGGCTTTTGTCCTAAGCTCTGGCTAGGGCCTCGATGACCCGCTCTGATCCCGCCGGGTCCCGCTGGGCCTAGCCGCCGCCCTCCGTGCTACAGCCCCCGCTGCGGAGGGGCGTTCCGTAACTTTCCGCGGCGCCAAGCTCCGCACTGCAGCCGGCGGGGATTCCCTTCGCTTCGTCCGAGCGTACCCGTTTCCTGGCCTGTGCCTGCGGACGCCTCCAACCCCGCCACGGCGGAGCCCCCTGCGGCACCAAGGCGGCACCAAGGCGGCACCAAGGCGGCACCAAGGCGGCACCAAGNNNNGGCGGAAGACGAGGAGGACGAGGATCCCGGCTCATCCCGCTTCGTGCTGGCGGCGGGACTGGGGCTTCTGGCCGTGTCCGTCGTGCACCTGGGGCAGGAACGGGCCGAGGCAGCGGGCGGCGGGCCGCCGTGCCTGGCGCTGCTGCTGCTCCGCCTCGCCCTCTACGTGGGCTGCGCCGCCGCTGCCGCCGCGCTGGGCACCCTGATCGTCCTGATGTGCCGCGGCCGCCGCCGCCTGCCGCCGCCGGACTTCGCCGCCGTCGCTCCGGTCCGGCCGGTCGCGGGGGTGAGTAGCGGGAGGGGAGAGGAGCGGGCGGTGGCCGCGGCGCGCCCTCCCTGCCCGGCGACGGGCGGAGGTGGCGCGGCCCTCGCTCCGCCGTGGAACGCCGCGCCACCCGAAGCCGGTGTTCTGCTGTCCTACTGCGGCCGCAGGAGGCTGCCCCCCCTCTGCCGCTCGATGGGGCTTTAAATGGGAAAAGTTGTGTTGGAGGGTAGCAGGCGCACCGGAAAAATCAACACCTTGCTCCGAGAGAGACCTCCGGATTGCGGAAATGCTCGCAAGGTGGTTCTCTGTGCTCGCTCCACGGTGGCTGTGTCTCAAATGCTTTTCTTCTCCTTCCATTGAAATGTCACTGGTAAAAGAGAGAGACTTGGTCGAAGAGTTAGCTTAGTGTTCCTTTAATACATTCTCTCAAGTTGGACAGCTTCAGATAGTGTTATCATAGTGCCATTTTGTACTCAAGCCGTTGCAGAGCTCTGTGAAAAAGGGAAACAATTTCATTTTCTGTACGTATTCCAAGATGTACTAGTTCGCGAGCTCTTTGTATCCCACAGCTTAGTATTTTTCGGGTTCTTCTGAATGGGACTGATAGCACGAGGCACTTGGAAACTTTCCTTCCATCCTGTCATTCCCCATCATCCAGTGCTTGTGAGCTGATCCCAGATAAGCCTGAAAAACTGCTGCTGAAAATTGAGAATCTGCCCACACTCCTGCTTTGCCATGGGACACAGGGATGTGGTGTTTAATGTTACAGCTGGCGACTCCAGTCGGGAGCCCTTGGCCCCTCGCAGTGAGTTGTAGGTGTGTTAGCACATGAACTGCTGCAGCAATAAATAGACTGTACTGTGTAAGTGCTATTTCCCTTTCAGTAGTGTCAGGATGCCTGAGAGCACTCTAAAAAGGAAAAGGAAGGGAATTTGTGTCGCCTGGGTGTGCAGCCTAGCAGTTCTGGTAACCCAGTTTGTTACATCTAGTACACGTACACTTCTCGGTAGCAGTAAGTAAGTAACGCTGTCACGTGTTTCTGGGGCTGCAGACCATGCAGCTGAGTTTGCAGAACACAGACGGTGCTGGCAGGGCAGAGAACCTATTGCAAATCACTTGCAGATACAGTTGTCTGTCTTTTCAGTCAAATTGCTAACAACCTGTAGTAATGGTTTATTCCTTCATTCTTTGACCTAGGGAGAGAAGGAGCCTGTGTTAGGGAGCAATATGCTTTTCCTGGTCTGCATTTAATGGAAGCTGGCAGACTTGTTTCCAGTACGGATAATTTGGCCAGGGGCTGTTGAATTCAGTGAATAATACAACTTGCAAAGGTGCATTCAGGATATATGTGTGGCTCTGTGTGATACTAATTTTGTCTTATTGGTAGAATTTTTTAAACATCCTCTTTGCTTTGGACGCTCAACATCATACTCAGCTTTTTGAAGGAAGTGGAGAATAAGTAATGTGTATGAGCATTAAGGTGGGAAGTAAGAAGATGTAATGCCCAAAGTGATAAGCAAAAGGTGGGTACAGCTAGGGATTGTTCAGCTGGTTTTTGTCATAGGAGTGCTAGGTAACAAATGTGTGCTAGGTGCATAAGCACCTTCTAGTAAAGGACTATATGCTTTTGTTTTTAGCCATACAACTATGTTACACCAAACAGAAGAAATAGGTAAATGGATCAATTGATCATCAAGACAACAATTCCTGTTGCTTTGAGATTTACACGAATAAATGTTTTAGTGTTAATGCCATAGCTCCAGTGGCATTTACGTACTTGTATACTTATCTGAACATCTAGATAAGTTAACTTACTTTGACATAGTACCAAAAGGATCTATACATAAACTTAGCAATCAAAATCTCCCTGCTGCCATGCTGAGGAGCAACTTTCAGATTTGTGAAACAGCTGAACCGTAAAAATAAATTTAATTTTGGAAGCCAAGATTTGAAAAAAAAAAAAAAAGATTTATTGCTTTCTTTGTCTCCTCCTTCATGAAAAATGTAAGCTTACTGAAAACATAAGCCTACCGAACAGCAGTGATACTAGAACTGTCCAGAGACAAATCGTCACTTCTGCTACTGTACCATCTGCACTTTATTTTTGTGGTGTGTTCCTGTGCATTTCTCTTGAAGATGTTCTCCTGTTTTGTTCATTCATTGCATTTGTAGATATAAATAGTGCACACCTGCTGCTGCGTTGTGTGGTCTAATTTGTAGTGTTTGCATTTATCGTAGCTCTGTGGGATATGTTTGTTGTTTCAGAAGGGAACTGAAATTTGGTATTTAAAATTCACTGGTAAGGCAGCAGTACCTGCTAGAACCCTTTCCCCAGGATTGTTTTGTTACCCTTTCCCTGACTCATTAAATTTTTTCTTTCCTCCCTCTTTGCACTGTTCCCAAAACTTTACTTACATGAAAGGGATGTCCAAAAAAGGAGTGAGTTATTTTACCCTGTCTATTTAGAAGATGTAATTCCAGGCATCTTAATTGGGTTTCTCATACCTTCAATTTATAGTTTTGTTGATTTCTTTCTGGTGCAAAGTGGCTTCAGGACTGCAAAGCTTCTGGAAGAGTTTTTCTGAACATGATTTTGTATATGTGTAGCAGACTTTCTAATCGGGGCTTCAGCAACCCATAGGTGAAAAAAGTAAAATTGTCTAGAGAGGAAGCATATAGAAATGTAGGCCATTCACTAAAACTTCCTGTTTTAGCTAGTCTTTTCATTTTACATTTACAAGGCTTTTTTATCATTCAGTTGTTAGTCTCATGTTTTTCATAGAGCCTTGTGATCCTTTTGTCTTTTTTGGGAGCCAGTAGTAGGATGACAGTAAAGCTATAATTTTCTCAGCCTTGTTTTCTCTTTTCCTCAAGAATAAGGAAGAACTACCTATTGGCCTAATAATTATGAAAAAATGTAAAAGCCTTATTATGACTGGCATCTCACTCTTCATGTGTTTTATGTACAAAATTTAGACAATTCACTTTTCATTCTTTGCATGATTTTTCACATTGGGGTTAACAAATGAGCAAACAGTAAGTATTCAGGAATAAATATTTACTCTAATGGTAGTCAGACTCAGCTCTTGGAAAGTTAGTGGGAGTGCTCTTGACCAACTTCAAAGGGAAGTTGAATGGAGTCCCTCGTGCTGTGCTGAATAAAGGGAGTTTTTTGTATGTTCTCAATTCAGCAACCACTTAGCATGTGAGAGTTCAGTGCTGTTGATTTTCATGGACCTGTTCATGCAAGTGAGGAATATGAGTGAGGAAGTGCAGTGTTGCAGGTTTGGATATCAAAAGAGCAAGGCACATATATTTTTTTCATTTTGCTTGAACTTTCAACTAGAGAAGCCATCTTCTCGAATGTAAAGCTGTGCTCTGTCCATTTTTTGGGTAACTCCTTTGGGACTTGAAAAGTGAGGTGTTCCTTGTGAAGTCAGGTATCTCAAAAAGAACGTTTGAAATCTGCTGAGAATTGCCAAGCAAGCTGTGTGATTTATATCCCCACGATAAATTGTGCTTTCAATGTATTTTTTTCTGTAGGTGACAGCTCTGTTCACAAAAACTATCTGGGCAGTCTCCCAGGATCTGTGTTTGATTGGAAGAGAGGTGTACAGGCAACTAATGATAATGTCTTACTTAATACTTTAAGTACTTGCAGGTACTGATAATATTGGTAAATAGTTTCTATTGATATTGAAATAATAGGAATTGAATGAGTCCTTGAAATTGTACATTATATTATTGTCAGGCATTTTTCAGCACTTTGCAGGAGCTGTTTTAGGACAAGATTATTTGTGGTGGAGGAGAACAGCAAAATGCAAGACAGCAAAAAGGCATGATGATCCAATTGTACTTTAGTGAGAATGTCTGTTTTAAAGGGGCTTTTCACTTCTCAAGTACCAGTGGACTTGTTCATAGCAAAGATAGCCCTGGGTTAGAACATGTGTAACCCTTTAAAATTCAAGTTTACTCCCAAAACTCCTTTTACCTTGTGTAGTTGTAGAGGGAAATGGCTTTGATTCATGTGAAGAACCATGTTAACCAAGTTAGTGGGAAGGGGAAGGAGAACACTTTTCCCACGTTTGTGTGAGTTGTTTCTCTGCCAAAAAAACTGGCAGAGACGAGGTTTTCTTTTCAGCATAATGTTTTGACTCTGATTCAAAGCAAAAGCTCCGAGTAACAGAGAGTTGGGTTATCAACTTCATTTAAATAATGCAAAAAACAACGATTAGTTTATTAGATTTAAGTGCTGCATTTTAAATTCAGATTAAGGGAATGATACTCTGTGTAGAGAAGGATCTACCTAGTCTGTCTGCAGCACTAACAGAAGGATAATAAATGTGCTTTTTTTTCAGTGAAAAGGGTACCTGGATTTTAATGTCCTATCTTTAGTTTCCTACAATTAACAGTTGTCAATTATTTTTAGTATTTCTTTAAAACTCATCTCCTGACATATTTGGTCAGTATTGTTTACTACAGTTTAATAGCTCTGAATTTTGAATGAAAGTAAACTAACACACTGGCTTTCTGGCCCTGAAGCCAGATCACACCACATGTGATCATGTTTTATGTTCCTAAAGGCTTGTTCCATCCTTGGACGTGGATTTTTGTGAATTTGCCATTGGTGGAGGGGGCTTGGGTAAAGCTTTTTTTTCATTGGATCAGGTTGTTTTTGAAATATCTGGATCCTGGAACACAGTACTGCTTTTTATCCAAGCAGTAGGAGGATGTGTAGTGATATGGAAATGGTCCCAGTGTTTCAAATGGGATGGCAACTTAACTGAGGTTGAGTATCTGTTATAGTATCCAAGCTAAGTGCTCTGCCCTTTGTGAAGAACATAAGGGAAGCAGAGAGAAAGGACACAGTTTTGTTTTCCTTCACTGTTGGACTTTGGCCATGAGATGAAGCTTGTGAAGGTAAGCTTGGAGGAGCCCCAGCAGCTGTGGGAAGTGGAAGGTTTGCCATCTGTGGGCATGAATTTCAAGTGGGATGCAAAAGAGTTCTTGAGGTAGGTAATAAGTAGTTTGGAGGAACTGTGAGGGAGAGGAGAAGCTTCCTAACTCCTTTAAATTTCGATCTGTGTGCCTTAGTAAGACTTCAAAAGTATTTATGGGTTTTTCTAAACCTAAAGGCAAGCATGTTCTATGGTCTGTCTTATTCTCTGGCTGCACAGGGGCTATTTAGGGCTTTGATATTGCAGGATTTTTGTAAAAGCAATAGCGGTCTCTGGTTGTCACACTTTTGTCATGCTTTAGACTGTCTGGGCTTGCAAGCAGATATTCTGATCTACTGCCAGTCTTTTAATTAATGGATTGTTTCTGGATTGTAAGGTGAACATATATTTAGTGCATTTTTAACAGAACTGAGTCTCCTACATTTGTTCTTAGTTCTGTCTCATTTATAGGCAGGTCAACAGTGAGCCTTTGACCTGGTTGAGTTTACTACTAGGAAAGTCCTGAAATTAAAATAATGAAAATATATTTTAGCAATTTCTACCAATTCCATGAATATTTTAAAATGTTAAGGGAATGTTGCATGAATTGCAAGTGTTCTGTTATAGTTCAGCAGGGGCCTGTGGTTCGGACATTTCTGGTACAGTTTATTTTTAGGGATCTGTGGAACATCTGTTATAGTTTGGGATTTATAAGCTTTTTTCAGAATTGGAACTTTGTTAGGACTGCATATGTTGATTACCTGCAGGTGTAACTTTGAGGTGATAACTATTATTACAGGAGACTGACCTCAGAAAATTAAATGTTTTTCAGACTCTGTCTCTCAATTCTTTGTCCCACAACTCCTTAGCAATGAGCAGACTTAGTTTTCCACACATTTTTCATCATCATGTATGTTTAGACATTTCTTTTATTCATCATGTATATTTAGAGATTTCTTGTCTTGTCATACAGTCCTTCCTGATTGCTTTCATTGGATCCTGTGTTGCTGTCAGCTCTGCATTTTATTGTGCTTGACATTTAATTTTCTCAACTTTGTGTTAGATTGACATCTCATATTTTGCTGTGAATGGACTGTTTTTACCTTTGTAGGGACTGCTTCTCATACAGACAGTGTTTTATGATTGGAAACATAACTAGGGAGCTAGTTCATTTCTCCTGATAACCAAGCTCTGCTAAGTCAGTAAGGACGGGTGGTGGGCTCATAGAGATCTTACTCTCCAAGTCTCCTGCAGGGAAATCCGAAGGGTGGCTATAAAACCTCAGTAATAAGGTCAAGAGTGAAGACATCCTGCATTCAAGGTATGCTTTGACATTGAAAATAGTATAGGCATGTATCAGAAACATTCTGAAAATAAAATCACATAAAGTTCTCTTGTATTTCTGAGTCTTGGTTTCTTGCTCTCTGCAAAGGAGAGCAGCAGAATTCACCCAAGGAAGGAGCCAGTTACATAGAATACTGTATCCTTTCCCAAGCTGTTACTTCAAGTGGCTAAAGAGATAAAGAAATTATGTAGACATGAGGGGAACAGATTTGTGTTGTGTGTATGGGAGGTTTTTGTGACCAGTCATTCTGTACCACTTTTTCCCCTATTAAATATGTGCGGTGAAACAGAAGAAGTTAATGGTAATAGAATGAATGATGATGGTTCATTTGGCATGTCTTGTGGCACTCTTGAAAACACAGAACACCCTATAAAATGTGTTTATGGTGAGAAGTCATGTGCAGGGAGGGTATAGCAATAGACCTTGCAGAGTTTCTCTCTGGTTGCTAAGCTGAGACTCTGCAGCTCAAGCATGATTTTGTCCTGGTTTTTCTGGCTTGCCAGCAATTTAGTTTTCATGCCATATGGCTCTTTTGGCCTTGAAATATAGACCATAGGTTTTTGTTGTCTGTTTTTACAGAGGAGGAGAGTGTGGAAATGTTCAGTGAGCAGGGGCTATGCCTGTACCTTGAGAATTCATTTAAGGCTTTATTTTGATGGCAGTATGAAAAGTTCCAGCACAGGATAATGCTGTATTTCTTGCTGAGCAGCAGTTTGAATGCTAACTTACCAATTATTTCTTGCCTGTACTGATGGAATGAAAGTAATACCTGAGAAATGTTTCATTTTCATATTCTTCTTATTATCTGTCTGGTATTCCATGAAATCTCAAGTGAAGAAAATTCTGCCCTGATTATCAAGTTTTTGCACTGCTACAGTTTTACCAGTTTTAAACATGGTACAGTTAAGATTAAAGATCCCCATCTAATAGACACAGTTTACACTTTCCAGGAGCTACTATATTAGTAGAAATAATGAGATCATATAATAAAATAATTACTGAGATAATGATGCTTAAGATAATAGGATTAACATGCTTTAAATATGTTGACTTTTAAATTGGTATTTATGGTATCTGTTAATGCTGACAATGACACATACATACTTGCCTTGTAATCTTAAATAGGACTATAAGTATTAATTAAAAATATTAACTCTTGTGAATATAAATTTTTTTTTTTTGCATCATTAGCTGAAATGTTTGGATAAGAACATCTATATGTAGTAATATGTGGATAAGAACACATCTATCCACATCTGTGAAATATGAATTTATGGAGAATTCAGTGAAGTATTGTTTGAGGCTGTGACCCTTTATTATCAAGGTCCAGTCTGATGTTGATATATGTTTTACAAAGATAAGAGGGAAGTTAATAGGGCAGCAGTGGGAGGAACAAGTAACTAGGAGTAACTGGTTGGTTTGTGTATGCTGAATTAGATGCAGTCTTTGCCTTTTAGATCAGTGATTAAACTGTTTCATCCACAATGCCCGTTTATATTGTGGCACTGTCATGATCTCTGTTCTATTTTTGTTGTAATTGAGTTAATGTAATAGGAATAGTTGTCAATTTTTCTCTGCTTCTGGCCTTAATTCCATGGCAGAGTAAGGCTGCATGTTGTGTGCCTGTAGCAGGTGCCTGGCTTTCTGCTGCTGTGTTTTAAAAATTGCATTTGATGCCAAGTGTTGCAAATTAATTTCTTGATGTGTAAGGTAGTCCTGTGTTCTCTGTGTTTTGCCATTTATTGAGTGTTGTTGCTGAAATACTTTCTTAATTCTTTACTATTTAACATTTATTGTTGTCTTCAGAGCTAATTTAAAATTACTTATATTGTTTAAACCAATAAGTGACATTTACTTAATTTTTGTATCTTAGGAGACTGAACCTTGGACAAAATTTCAGGTTCAATGTCAGGCTTTTTTTTTTCTTGGCCCATTCACACTGTTGTTTTCTTCATCTCAAATAGTTTTCAAAAGTGTCAAACAAAGAGTGTTGTTCAGAAGTCTACAGGAAATGCACACATCCTTTTTTTCAGCCTGTAAGCAAAGTCAAAACTGAGAAAAACTTGAACTGTTCCAGGAAACAGGCCTCCCTGTTTGTTAGCAACCTCTTTCTCAGCATGTACGTTCAAAATGTGCTCCACCCCTACCCCTTCAAGTCCTTTTGTTAAGTTTTATTTATGTTTCAGTCTGGTTTCTGTCATTATTTTCAATAAAATCTACATACAGGAGCCCAACTGTCTTGACACTAATTAAAAAAACCAAAATGTTTGAGGGCTGTGATAGTGCAAGTCAGGACTTAGAGGAACATGCCAGGTTTTAATCAGCATAAAAGAGCATCTAAACTAGAGCTTTGACTGGGTTAAATCCATTTACAAACGTCTTTGGCTCAGTCAGGGTTATGCCAACTATTTCATGAAACCTAGTACCATTTTTCTTTAGATGAAGGACATGGAGAAAAATGTGAAAACATTCAAATCTAGGCTTTCTAGCTGAACCTGTTTTCTACATATACCCTCCATCTGACTTGAGTCAGGGATGGGAAGAAAGTCTTTCAGTGAAATAGACTGTGTTTTTCATTCTCTCAGCTGCTGGAGCTGAGCTTGGACTGTGAATTTTCTGAAATCCTTCTATTATCACAGATGTTGGTTATCTGCATTACCAGGTTGTTACTGTTGTTTTTGAGGTGTTTGTTGCTATATGTCATTAGACTTGGGGGTGTCTCCTTATTTAATTAATTCATCATTATTACTGTCACAGAAACAGTACTTTTTGAAAGCAAACCTAAACTAACAAGACTTAAATCTTGATTCTGCTAAATGCAAGTTCATAAAATGGGAAGAAAAAATTAGTTTGATCAGCTGTTTTAGACAAGGCACATTTAGATCTGATATAGTATCAATCATGAAATTAAATTAACAGCTCTCTGAAGGGTCATCAAGGATCATGAATAGTTCAGGATGGAAGGAATATCTGGAGGGCATCTAGTTCACTCTCTTGCTCAGAGTGAGGAAGACTGAGAGATGGAGAATCCACAGCCTGTCAGTGCCCCTATTCTGATACTTGAGCAGCCTCATGATTAAAATAGTTTTGCCTTGTGATGGGAATTTCCTGTGTTGCAATGTTTCCTAATGTCCTGTGCATCTGCAAGAAGAGTCTGGCTCCCTCTTCTCTGTATCCTGTCATTCAGTAGTTGGAGACAGCAGTAAGGTCTCCCTGAAGTTTTTTTTCTTAAACCTGAAGTAACCCAACCAGTATCATAGCTTAATAGTGGAACAGGCTACTTACCTTCTTGCAACTATAGATCCCCTCTGAAGGTTGCTTTCTTTCTTTCTTTTTTTTTTTTTAACTTGTGTTTAAACTAGTTTTGAAAGGAGTAATTTGGTAAGCACTGAATTGGCGCATTTGCTGATGCTTTAGGCCATAAAAAACACTTCCTGCAATGTATGTGATGCAACTGTTGATGCCTAAGTTAGTCTGAGGTCACTGACCTCCATGCAGGTAGGACTCAGTTCAGCAGGATTAGCCTTGTAGGATACCTAAGCTGGTATGAGTGTTAAGGAAGATATGGAGTGTGTTGAGCATGGAGCTTGAGTCAGGATTGTGGGTTCATGTTTAGGAGTTCTTTCTTCACAGGAAGACCTGAGTGGGTTTATTTAATTGGGTTTTCTGAATCCCTTCCCCTAAGGTACTTGGGGTGTTTAATGTCTCTGTAAGTCCTCTCTTTTTAATTTTTTAAATCGTGCAGTTTCCTGCTGCAGATAAAGCAGAAAAATCCTGAAATAATTGTGTGTGTGACTGGCATTAATGTAGCTTTGTGTTGAGGAAGTGTGAGAACATTAGTAGCCAGAGATGATGCATTGGAGCCTTACAAATAGTGTTAGGTGTCCTTACAAAGAGAAAAAAATACTTTTTCCTACTGTTTAGCTGGGTATGGCTGAAGCTTTCACCAGTGTTCAGGTCAAAAAGGGGCTTGGAAATCTGTAGTGGTTCACTAAATACTCTGGTCTTACTCCTCATTAACTATAGTCTTGATAGTGAGGGGGGACTGCAAATGGAGGCAAGCGCTGTAGTCTTGCTGCTCCTGCCAATTGGGAGTGTTGTGAAGGAGGGAAGAAATCAGCTGGAAGACCACAGTCATGGTCTCAGAATAGTGACTGGAAGAACTCTAGGGAGTGTTGCTGCATTCATCCAAAAGGTGGAACAAATCAGCTGTGGGAAGGGGGCACTCAAGGCATGCAAAGTACCTGTCGCTTTGCTGTTTACTCCTTTATCTAGGTCCTATTAGATGAACTTTGTTAGACTCCACATGCATGTATCTGAAGTAGACAAAAACCATTAAACCAAAATACAGAGTATTAGCCTGCAAATTTGCTGAAATAACAGTATATTACCTTTAAGAGCATTAAACAGTGTTTTTACTATAGGTTTATACTGCCTTCCTATTCTCTGTGTGGTGAATGTTGAAGGGATGGGAATGTTTCTGAGCTGCTTTCTCCTTATGAAGGAGAGTGAGCTCCAAGCTGATTTACAGTGGGTCTATTTCTGTTTTGAATTATACTCCTTTCTATATAAGTATATCACGAGTCACTGCCCTTTGCCTATACCCTGAAAAATGTTTCTCCATCCACCCACGTGTTTGGACACTGTGGGAGTGAATACTCCAATAAAGACAAATATTTGTATAGGACAGCAGCTTAAAATGCAGAGGGCCAGAAGTATCTTTGAAGAAAGAAGCCCAAAAGAATGTGAACCAAAATTACAGTAGTAGATCTAAAGACTTCTCTTTTGTTTTAAAAGTAGTTTACAAGGCTAAATGAAGTCCATTGTCACAGTAGGCTATAAAAATGTTCTATTTGCTGTGAAAATAGTAAATAAAAGAGTTTCAGTTGTTTTGTTACATGCATGTCCTATTCTCGATGCACTGTCTTGCAAATGAATACAGTTCCTTTCTACCAAAAAAACTTCACTTAAGATAGTTTTGCAAGTTGTACAATGTGTGATACACAAGTATTAATATGTGCTCAATGAACAATGTATAATAACCTCATAGATATTTGACAGTCCTCTCTTTTAACCATATTGGTGACATTATTTGTATAAAGACCAAATGATACAGTGCTATTGCCTTGAATTCCAATTTTATTCCTTTGGTAACTTTTGATTTATTTCTTCCCCTTATGATGTATGTTCTGTTTTAATTTCAGAGTAATTGGTCTGGAAGCTCTCATGATTCAGTCCAATCAAGGAGAGTGGTTATTTCTCACAATATGGATAAAGCACTGAAAGAAGGTGAGTCTTAAGTCCATTAGAGTCTATCTCTTGTCCTTTTAGCAAACCATAACTGCACAATATTCCAAGACTTTAGAATATGACCCTGGTTTCTTCCATGTTATAAAATACAATGGTAAAGTCTTAGTCTTCTCAAGAAATCCATTGTAGTAAGTAATGTGATGTTGCTTTTGCTATTCAACTGATATCTTGTCATTGTAGTGGATGTTTTTTTGCAGAAATATGTTGAAATACAGTCATTAATACTTATGCACAGAGCAAAGGGGTAACACTTAAAATATTCTTGACTGGGTTTTTCTGAACTGAGAAATCCTGTAGACTCTTGCATACAGCCTGCCCATTTAGTGCATTTCTTGCCATTAAAACTGTATCTAAAATAAACATTTTTATTTCTGGCTGATACAGTATATCAGCCTTTTGTAAATGTTTTATCTAATTTTGAATACTTTTTCCTTTAAGATATCTTTGCAGCAATTTTTCCTATCTTTTTCATAAATGGAGAATATCTTTGAAAATTATCATTGCTTTAAATGGGTTGGTTGCCTTATGAGAACTTGGTATATGTTATGTTTTTAAAGTTATTTTTATGAATAGCTATTAGCAGGATAAGTAGCAAAATTATAAAACTAGAACACTACCTACCTATGTCATCGAGTTGGATGCATGAGGCCATGTCTACTCAGTAGGGCTGAAAGAAAGTTACTAATACTTAAATGATTCACTTTTCAGAGTTAAGTACCTTATGCTGTGACAGCTCATGCCTTTCTGCTATTTTTTTTTTTCAGAGTAGCTTTACCCTCCATTCTCACGCTGAATTTTGGAGAGCAAACTTGTCACATTTTGTTTTATTTCTTCCCGGCTTAAGTGATGAAGCCAACTTCTCTGTTTTGCAGTTTGACAAAGATGAGACTGTACTTTTCGCTCTACCATACGAAGTGTTTTGGGGTTTGAAAGGTGACTGAGTCATCTTAAGTTTGAGATGCTGAATGCAATCAGTTTGAAATACTGAATGCAATCCCAAAAGCAATAGTTTATTTTTTATTAGCACAAAATGATCAGTCTCTATGAAAACAGACAGGACTTCTTGCCTGTGTCAGTTCTGAAATTTGTAGTTGTCTTGATTCTTGATGTGAATGGTGGTTTTTTTTTCCCATGAATTTGTGGTTAAATAAAACTTTACTACTAGTAATATAAAAAATACCATCTGAATTTGTGTTTCCAATCTTGCACTGATTAGGAATAAAGTATTTATAAATCCCGGGAATTTTTGACAACTTTTTGCTGTCCCGATGTAATGTGCTACTCAACAAAATGCTTTATAAAGCCTTATTCATTTAGCTAGGAGACATTCAGTTGTAATGAGGTTTTAATCTTGGGGACCAGTTTGGACTCCTAGTGCCTCTTGAGGTTTTGGGGTGTGGGTGTTACTTTTTTGTTTTTGTTTTTTAACAGATTTTACTTCTTGTTACATTACCTTGGAGATGCATGGATAATATCTGATTTCAGAAATGCTGTTGCTGGGTATGAAAAGACAGCCCTTTGGTTAATTCTGATTTCTTCAGCTGTGTTTCATCATTGTGTAATTAAGTTTGCCTGGGGTTTACTGTTATTTGGTAACTACCTTGCACCCCTCCAGAACTGCCTGTTGTCTGTTAGTCATGCCATGCTTTTCCTGGTGTTATAGCCAGTCTATGTGGACTTTTCTCTCTGAGTTTAGTGTGGTTCACCTGAGGTTCTGTGTCACTTCAAACTGCCACTTGCTTTACTGCATTTTTCCTGATTTTCCCATCATACATAACTAGGTGTTAATGTAGTTGGAAAGATCCTTGGTCATGTCCTTGGTTTAGCTGAAGGAATCATCTATGTTTCTGTTTCAGCCATCAGTCTTATTTCAATAACTATTAGATGTTTAGATAGTTTTCCTGTGATGGTCACTGGCTGATAATAGTTGCCTGTGTCTTTTTATAGCTTCTTGTCTTGCTGTAGCCCAGGTAATAAAATTGTTGAGAATCATCTTTTTAGTGTGCCTCCCACTAAGCACCACCAAGAAGGAACCTCTGTCTGTTGGTTTACAGCTTTGCCCTGAATGTCTTTGTTATTTTCCATTAAGAGCAGAGTAGTGTAACAGGTTGGTGCTTTAGAGTGCTACTTCATTATTAATTATAGGATACTTGCCTTAGCTGTAGATACAGGGTGGGGGAAAGCTGTGAATTAGCCCTGTCACAGTGTGTGGTGGTTTATGAAATCTAAGTGTTCAAAATCAGAATAAGTGTAAAGTTACGAAGAGATTTTCCTTGTTGAATATTGCAGAGAAAAGGCCTTTAGTTGTCAGCCCCAAGTCTCCTTTTCAGCTGGTAGTACTTGATTAACTAACATTGAAATATGTGTTTTTCAGTACTTTTCATGCATTCTCTTGGGAGATTGATTTGATTTTTGTTTGACCTTCATTTATCTTACAAAAGGAGAAGATAAGCCACTTCTACAAACACCCTTTAGTGCTGCCTGTTGCTTGTCTGAATTCCACCCACACAGTGGTGTGGTAGGATGTCTCCTGAGAGAGGCTGTGCCCAGTCACACTCGTGCTGCTTTGCACTGCTTGGGTTGGGGCTGCAGCTGTCAGGAGATGGATCTGCTGGGGGGGTAGCTGGCCTCCCAGGAACTGAATTTCATTTTCCATTTTTATTGCTCCAAATCCTGCGGTCTTTTTTTTGTTTTTCACGGTCAGTCTTTGTCTCTACAGTTTTAGTAGTGCCAAGAAGAATGGTCTTCATATCACTTAGCTGCTTTACTGGGTCATTTATGAGTAAGTAAAACTGTAGAGGCCATAGCTCAAATCCTGGCAGAGCTCTACTGGTGAAATTTTTCTGCTGTGAAAATTCACCTGTTTCTTAGATCTTAAAATATTTCCTGTCAGAGAGCCATCTCTTCTTTTGGAGTGGGTTATTTTCCTTCAACCCTGCCTTGAGGTGACCTTTTCGGAAATATTTTGGGTATTAAATTAGAGTCTTTCTATGGATTAGATCTTGCCTGTCTGTGTTGATCCCTTAGGATCTAACTCTGCTAGGGATGTACTTCCTAAGATTGGGAAAAGATTGGGAAAAACTGTCTCATTTCCCAACTTAAAATGTGCATATTGACATTGAGAAAAAGAATTGGTAGTAAATCCTGCTGCTCTTTATTTGAAAAGCTGGGGTTTTTTTGTTTTGCTTTGTGATTTTTTTTTTTTTTTATTTTTTCAAAAAACAGCTTGCAAAAAAATTTTTTTTTTTTGGTCCACAATATCAGCAAACCAATTTGAATTTGTTCTCTCTGCTATTGGGATTCAAACACTTGAAGCTAAGAACTCTTGGCAAAGGGTGCATGTGGAAAATTATTTGGACATGAATTTGTCTGATTTTTTATTTTACTACATTTCCTAGATATTTTAATACATTTTTTCTCTATTGTTTATATATTTTCTGGGTTTTTTCTGCATAAAAAACCAGTAAAGACACAAATGCCAGGAAAATTTTCGTAAAAATGAACCAAAGGTTGGGGAATTGGAAGACTGTCAGGGAGTGCTTTCACACAGGGCCGATCCACCCATGCACAATGATAGCATCTAGCTTACTAAACCTGGCAGTTTCATAAAATTTGAATATGGAAGTAAACCAAGAAATGCTAGTGGTTTTCGAAACACAAACTTCAGAAGAGCACTGAAGTCTTTAAACCACTATTGCTATTTCACAGTCACTGAAATGTTGCCAATTAGGTGTGATTTTTTTTTAGCCTTTTACACCATGATCTAGGTAAAGATTTAGTGGCCATGAGAAACTTCAGTAAAGGTAACATTAAGCATAAAACCTCGTCCTCTTAACTTGTATAGCTGAAACATAATGAAATTTAAAATACAGTAAGTGAATAATGGCCTTCATTTCTTTTAATTTAAATGTTAATGTATTGGAAATTATAAAACTGAATATTCAGAGTATTTATTAGTAATTGTAAACCCACCTTTAATGTAGGGGTTTTAAATTTTCTTTCAGGTTTTTGTTGTCATTGTTTTTTGTTGTTTGGGTTTTTTTGGTCTGAATTGGCTTTTGGCAGGGGGAAAAGGTACTGGCTGTAAGAAGTAAATAAGCATTTACTTCTCTAGAACAGTACTTTGACAGGTACTTAGCTGTGGTATAGTCTGTCATCTTTTTCTGTTAGTTTTTTATTGAAAGTATTTTTCTGAAAGTATAGCTTATTATAACCCCATTGTGCATATTAGATCTAGTGTAGTAGCAGATAATTCTGGTAATGATTCTTGGCTTTTTGATGGTGGTTTCCTCCTGCAGGGTCCTAACACAATTCACATCACCCTTGTATTTCTTTCACAGGTTGCAATGCTTGTTGCTCTAGAATAACTCAAGGCAATGTTGTAGCTATACCTGTTCTTCATTTGTTCATACAGTCACAGGAGAGTTTTGGATTTGACTATGAATTAATGTAGTGGTTGTGGCTTCTCCAGGGTTTTCAGGAAAAGACAGTTATGTCTTGTTGAAACTTGGAAGTCTGTCTGCATTTGCATAGAATAGTTATGCTCTGTTTTTTAATTTTGCTTTGAGAAAAAGAGTAGGCCTTTAATCCTTGTTCTTCAGATTTTACTATTTTTAATAAGGTAGATAATTAATCTTAGCAGTATAAAAACTATCTAGTGTGAAGCTCTGCATATTGCAGATTTGAAGCCAGTCTGACCTGCAGACCCTGGTGGTGCCACTGAACCTCTGAATGAGTGAATGTGGAAAAAGGGATAGCAGTTACTGTAGGACATGTGTAGGAAGGAAGGAAGGGTCTAGAGGGGTGTCCTCACTAAACCTCCACATGAGCTTCTGGCTCTCTACTCCCAACACTCTTGTAGTTTGCAGTATTTAAAAAGAGTAGTTGAGCAGGGTCAACTTCAATTTCACGTGGGAACGGTATTTAATCACATTGTAATAACTTGGCACTTGGATATTCTGAACTAATTTAGAAAACCCCTTGGAAGTTTCTACAGTTTTGCACCAGACTCATTGTGGTTGCTGCATTTGATTTGATCAGAGGAAATTAGTTTTATGTTTGTAGTGGATGAGTTAGTGGCAGTAAGGTTCTGTCCTGAATGTGTTCTGCTTCTGCTTTTATTCCTTCTTTATCTTCTGACTGTTGTTTTCCATGTTCTAGAGAACATGTAGTGTAAAAATAATGAGAATAGATTCATGAGCAGATTTCTTCTCCGAAGGGAGCAAGCTGCTCTCTATAAAATTGTTACATTTATTTTCTGTATTTCTTTTGAGTGCTGAAAAGGCACCAGCTGCATCAATGGGCATGAAACTAAAGCAGCAGCTGCACCCGCTGGCCAGGATGACACAAGGCAGTATCTTACCCAGTCTTCAACTGGCTGCTAGTGTCTGTGGCTGGTGTCCTTTTTAAATTTTATTTGTTTAAAAGTTGTCTCACTGCTCACTTGGACATACATCCTGGGCTCTAAAGAACCCTGAATTTTATAGAGAACAGCACTGTTGTGATGCAGGAAGGGCAATGAGGTTCAGAAGCGACAAGGAAACTACAGAAGACATGTAAAGTAAGAGAGTTGTAAAACACAGTTGCAGGAAAATAGGGTTTAAAGTGGTATAATCCTTTTAAGGTGTTGAAAGTATGTAACTGACAGAGTTAAAGACAAATGAAGCATTTCATAATTGCATGGCTGATTGTTGGTGATTATTGATGATCTTTTGTCTCTAGCTTGATATTGCCAATAGATTTTGTGGTTCTTTCGCATTGAATGTGACAGAATCCATAAGTAGCTAAAAGGAATCAAAAAGAATGTATTATGTAGTATGCTGGAAACTGAGTTAATTTTGGAGTGGAGTTGCCTAAAAATTGTTATAAATTAACCGTCATTAGGAATAGATTTTCTCTGAAAGACAACATGTCGTTAAGGGGTCGGGATACAAGTTCTGCTCTTGTGCTCTTGCTTTGTAGAGTTCTGTTGAATAGACTTCTGTAGGAGCCACCCCTCCATACCATGGCTTGTCTTCTTGGGCAAAAGATGCTGAAGAAATAGCTACTTTGCACCCTTGCAAAGGATGGAGAGGGTGTCTGTAAGAAAATCTGAAATGTCCCTACCTGCCAGTGATGCTGATTAAAAAATACCACAGCGCAGTGTGTTGCAAGCACACTTGAGAAATTATTGGTCTCTTATGGATTAGATTAAAAGGAAGAATCTGTGCTGTGGTCAGCTTTCTACAGCATTTAAGACCTTGCAACAGAAGACAGTAACTAAGCTATAAGAAAAAGGTAGCTGCAGAAGGACATGGGGACAGCTGTGGAAAAATAGATTCTTAAAATGTGTTTTTGTTGGAAGACTTGAGATAAGTAATAAAACTTTGGATTTAAAAATGCTATTCCTTCTGTTCTGTGGTGTCTTGACCGATTATTCCTCTGCTTGCTTATCAGAAGGCCACTACTTTTTATAACTGTTTTCATCACTCTGTAGTATTTGAGGGTAAGAGTTCCCAGTGAAATATTTAATCTATTTTAGAAAAGTATTTTGGAAGTTCCTATCCTGCTATATGGCTCGCATACTTTTTTCTCTCCTGGATTAGGAAAAAAAAAATCATCAAACCTGTTATGTATTTATTTACAGAACTGTGGAATTTTTTTTCTGAATTATTAATTAAAAAATCTTGAAATGATTTAGTAAAAGGTTTTTAACTATATATTTCATTGTACTCATTGAAGTGATTCAGCTTCTTTATAGACTTGAGGAAGCTAGTTTGTGAAGCATTTGACTAGAAACTAATCAGTTTTAGCAGTTTCTCTGGAAATGTTTTATCAAGGTTATCTTGGTTGAGATTTGCTAGTTTTGCCTGAAAAGGCAGGTGAAAATATTTAAGTTGTTGTCCTATTAATATGCTACTAGTTCACTGTTGCCAGTGCCAGGGAGATTTTCATAATTGACATAATTTACCAAACAACTTCTATCAAAGTGGAAGGTAAGAAATTATGGAGTTGTATGATTACTTTGCATTGTGGGCTTACACTGACAAATGAGATGGACTTTGCTATGAAAGTTTGAAACCTGCTTGTTTAGTAAAGAAGTTGCTCAAACTACCAGGCAGATGACTTTATTTCCCCCCTTTTTGTTATCTGGTAGATGCAAATTGACTCTTACAACCCCAGCTTTTCCCCCATCTTCCCCCAACTGCTAAATAGTCAATGTGTTCTCCCTGAACACCTCTGCTCTTTCATAGAGCTCCATGGACATTTGCTGGAGTGAAACATCAGTAAAACTGGTGACACACAAATGCCAAAAAGCAAAGTCAGAATGGTAGAAGACAGTGTTGCCATGGGATTTGCAATAATATTTGTAATATTGGTTATTGCCTCTCAGTATGGTTTGGAATGCTTCATCATTTTTGGAGTTCATGTGGTCTCACTAATCCACTTGTTCTCTTTCAGCTCTTCTGATCCTATAATGTACTTTCTGTGGTGGTGTTCTGTGTTGTATATGTCTTTGGAAATCCAAAAATCTTACCGCCCCCCTATTTAGCCATGACTTTGGAATGAAGACTATTCAGTTCCTATGTAAAGAAAGCTGGCTTCAGTCTGCAACATTTTAGACACAGTCAGATAGTTCATATAACCAAAGTCACTGCTGAGAGACAGGTATTAGTCTGAGGTTTGTGTGTAGCTGGTAACCTGATTGTCTGAGCAAATCCACTTTAAGGCTTTGCTTTGCAAAGTGACCTGCAGTAACCTGTTAGGTGCAGATTCCTGTAACCTCATCAACCTTTCTTTGGCAAGAAGTAGGTGTGAAGCCTAAACCCATACAGTTTCTGAGAAGGGTAGAGGATTACATTTTCCCCGTCTTGGTGTGCCTTGTCCTTTTGCAGTTTTTGCTATTTATTGTTTTGTTTCTCCTTTCAGTGTTTGACTACAGCTATAGAGATTACATCCTGTCCTGGTATGGGCAACTCAGCAGAGATGAGGGGCAGCTGTACCAGCTGCTCTCTGAAGACTTTTGGGAGATTGCCAAGCAGCTGCGACAGAGGCTGAGTCACATTGATGTAGTTAAAGTTGTCTGCAACGATGTAGTGAAAGCTTTACTCTCACACTTCTGTGACCTTAAAGGAGCCAATGCCAGGTAAAAACAAAACCACATTTCATTGGAATTTTCTGCTTCTCTCTTTACTTACAGATGTACTTCACTGATGAAGACCGTGTGTAATGCTTTTGTAGGAAACTGATAAAATAGTTCAAGCTTATTACCATTTTTAGAGATCAAGTAGGCTTCAGATCATCTGTAAGGAAACACTTGGACTCCTTTCTCTAAGAGTTTGGATTCACTATTCTTTTCAGTTTAATCCATGAATCCTTTGTTCATAGTAGGAGGTGGGCTCTGTGAGCAGTTGCTGCAAAGTACTGTGAACATGTAAGGGAAAAAAGGGTCACTGTCAGTGCAGTCAACAGATAAGAAGATAGTTATTTGCACCTTTCCCAGAATAGCACCAGGAGTAATTCCATTCAGTTTTCCATTTCTTCTAGCTGTGGGAGGCAAAGCCTTGTGATTTCTGTAGGTGGTCTGTCCTGCAGTAACAAGACTTTTCTAGTGGAAAAATTGTTGGCTGTATTTTCTTTCTTTGCTGAAGTTATCTTGCTAATTTCATGAATTTGCTCTTTGGCAAGGATCTCTTTGTCCACTTGAAAAAGCCACCTTTCCCCTGCACACTAGAGTTCCACCCAAATTGTAATTGCAAATGGGATCTCTTAGCCTATGCTGTTCCCACACCTGAATGTACAATTTGTCTAATTGTGCATGGAATTTGGTCTTATATCTGCACTTACCTGCATTTTGATTATTCTAATTGGAATATGCTTTGGTCATTCCGATTTAGACTGCACAATTTATTCTGTGAAATTGGTCTTACCTACTATTAGATCCATGTATTTTTGACACCCATCAGACAAAAAAAGAGCAATTGTGTTCTGTCAGTGATCAGTCTGTTACCATTGATACTTATTGCTCTTCTGTATTACAAGACATGGTTAATGTATTTGTGGTAGATCCTAGCTAATTTTTTATGTAAGCTAATGCATAGAAAAAGAAAAGACCCTAAAGCGTGGTTACATTCAGGAAAATAAGAAATTAAGGTGTATGTACTTTGCAGTAGATCTTGCAGTGGATTCTAGGTACTTTCTTTTAGCTCTGCAATGAGGTAGAAATCTCTTGGTCAGATAAAAATTCTAAGTGTGCTCCTTGATTTTTAAGTGTCATGCTTGCACTTGTCTTTTATCAGAATAAAGTGCTTGCTTTTGGGAAGGATTTGATTTGAACAGTTAGAGAATGAGGAAGTTGAATTTTTTTGTTGTTGTTTGTGGTTTGGTTTCGTTTTTTTTTAATCTGAATGTTTTTCTGTTTGGAGCTGGGGATGTAGGACCTAGAATTGCAGAATTATTAAGTAATATTAATGCTGATTGTTGGTACGTTTTATTATCTGCTGAGAATTATGACCACTTCATCTCATCTTTGTTGGATTGTTATTTCCACTATGTAGAACTAATATAAAGTATTTTGGTTATTTTCTGGCTAACATTTTCACTTGGAACTAGTAAATGCACCTTAACTTTGGATAAGACAGGCTGCATTAATATGGGAATGAAAAAAGTCCTATCAAGAATTAGTGAAATAGCAGGTTAGAAAAAAACCAACCAAACCAACCCAACAGCTCTAACTGAACAATTTATAGAGGCTGGAACTGGACTGTTTTTTTTTTGCAGACTGCAAGGCTGTAAATTCTCAAGGAGAAAGGTCTGATTTTAATGTGCTTGACAGATCAGCAACATGGTCAACAACCATGATGCAAGTTGTAAAGCACTAGAATGTCCTCATGCTGCTCATCCAAACTTGTTCAAAAAGTCCAGGGAGCTGTATGGAAGTTGCACAAGGCTCACTATTTCTTAGCAGAGGGAGAGACAGCTTAAATGCTATGTACAGGTTATTGCAAAGTCAGCAGAAAGGTGACATTGTGCTTATACACTACAGATGGAATTTGTGCTGCTGAATGATGTGAGTATACATGTAATAAATCTGAAAGCACAGCAAATACTCTGATCGTGTTTTCTATTTAAGAGAATTTGTAGTTTTAACAGGAATTTGAGTTTTGTACAAATTGCCTACTGCTATGGAGTTTACTATGCTAGAACCTGCTGACATTTTTAAGCTATAGACTGAGAGCTAAAAGGTATGTCACTTCTAGTTTGGAAGCCTTTAATTATTTTCTATATCGTTGTCCTGGTTTTCAACTGCGATAGAGTTAATTTTCTTTCTAGTAGCTGATATGGTGCTGTATTATGGACTTAGGTTGAGAATAATGTTGATAGCACTGGTGTTCTAGTTGTTCCTAAGCAGTGTTATGCTAAGTCAAGGAGTCTAGCTTCTCCTGCTGCCCTGCCAGTGAGGAAGCTGAGGGGGTGGGCAACACAAAAAGCTGGGCAGTGACATAGCCAGGACAGCAGACCCCAGCTGGCCAAAGGGATATTCCATACCATATGGTGTCATGTTCAGTATATAAATTAGGTGAAAAGCTGTCTGGGAGATGCTGCTTGGGAACTGGCTGGGCATCAGCCAGCATGTGTTGAGTGTTTGTGTTGTGCGTCACTTGTTTTACATATTCTAATTCTATTATTATTAATTTCTCTGCCTTTTCTGTTCTATTAAACTATCTTTGTCTCAAGTCATAGAATGACTTGGGTTGGAAGAGACCTTAAAGGTCATCTAGTTTCAAACCCCTGCTGTGGGAAGGGACATCTTTCATTAGACCAGATTGCTCAATGCTCCATCCAACCTGGCCTTGAATGGTTCCAGGGATGGGGCATCCATGACTTGTCTGGGAAACCTGTTCCAGTGCCTCACCACCCTCACTGGGAATAATTTCTTCCTAATATCTAATTAAACCTACTCTCAGTTTGAAGCCATAGCCCTTTGTCCTGTCACTACAGACTCTAGTAAACGATCTCTCTTCACCTTTCTTTTCGGCTCCCTTCAGGTACCTGAAGGCTGCAATTAGGTCACCCCAAAGTCAGGAATTTTACCTTTTTTTCTTATTCTCTCCCTCACCCCACTGTGGGAGAGTGAGGGCATGAGTGAAAATCTGTGTGATGTTCAACTGTCTACTGGTGTTCAACTGTCTGGTTGAATCACAGCTGAATTGCCACAGTTGAAACACAAAAAATTCACCTTCCTAGGGTAGGGAACGCTGATCTTCTTGATCTGCTTTGCTTTCTGTTAATGTTTTAAAGGCAGTAATAAATGTAAATTGGCATTCACATTTCCCTCTGTATCTCATAATGAATCCAGTTAGTTTTGGATGATAAATATAGTGGAACAGAGGCTGTAATTAGAGGTATCTTTCCTGTTGTGGTATCTCTTGGAGTGCTCCATCGTTTCCACCACTGATTTTATACTGCAGCATGATGGCAAAGGGCATTTTGTCTATTGTATGGCAGCTTATGAAGTTTTCAATACCTCTAATACTGTCTCTGGAGGGGGTGCCACCTGAGCCACTTTGTCTTGGTTTTCCTATATGATAACAGATAATCCACTAACATAGCAGAAAGGAATCATCCATGCCCGGGAGCACAGGTGTCTTGTTTTTTCAGAGTGAAGTTCATGTATTTTGAATACATGACTTGGTGCATGTTGGACACACAAATTTTTTTACTTTTTACTTTCCTGCTTTCACTGACGGACTTCAGTCTGTGATCAACCAGGATGTCTGAGGGAATGAGAACAGGCTGAGGCCCTTCAGAATGAGGAAGGGTGCTACAGTCCTTTCTTTTGTTCCTGCTTTCCCTCTGGCTTATCTTAACCATCTCAAAAATCCACTTAGTAATATACAGCTCAAGGTAAACAGCCAGCAGAGGCCAGAAATGAAGAAAAGTGCTGGGAGACCTTGTTTCCCTTCAAAGCATAGGTCAAGGCCAGCTTGGATGGGACTTTGAGCAACCTGGTCTAGTGGTAGGTGTCCCTGCCCATGGCATGGGGTTGGAACTAGATTGATCTTTAAGCCTCTTCCAACTCAAATGATTCTAAGATTCTTTGATAAGAGGAGAGGCCGCTTTCATGGTGGCTGGTTGGAGACAGGGCATTGGGAGGAAGGAACCTCGTAGTGTTGGGTCTGTTTCCCATTTCTTTATTCTATCCCCTGGCTTTCTTTAACAGCAGCTATCTTTCCTGTGCATGCCACACAAATCTATGGAGTGAAATAAGGGCAGAGACACTTCTAGCCACGGGCAGAACTGTCTGGAGTGACACAGAGAAATGCAAGCTGTAGGCAAGACAGCTCCCAAATTTTTCATCTTATATGTGTCAGTGGGGTGTACTTTGAGGTTCAGTTGGGGTTTCAAAGGAAACTGTCACTTCTCAGTGAGAAAATTTGTGGCATTTTGAATAATTTAGATAGGAAACAATTTACTTTCTAGTGTTAGCTTGGTGTATAGAAATGGAATATGATAATTTCCTGTGTCCAGCATTAGCTAGTTTATGAATTTGAGATATAGAGGAAACGTCAGACCTGGATTTATTTTTAGAAGCCTCTGCTCTTTTCCCATATGTGCAGGATCAGGAGCACATTTATAGCAGGATTAGCCAAGTGCATTCTGCAAGGGTAAAGAGGTTAGTATTTGTCCATTCGTGTTTCATAGCACCTTTTATTCCTTCATATCTTGTTCAGAAGTCTTTCCTTGGTAACTTTAACTAGAATATAAGCAAGTTGAATACTGGCAATACCATTTTATGTGATCAAGGATGGACTGTGAGCTGAGTAAGGTGGTGTATAATGAGGAAATGGTCATGTTGGTATGTGGGTGCAGTGTTGTCTGTGGTGGCAGTGTACTTTTTGGGGGCTGGAATTATCTGATCCCAGGAATATAGTTCTCCCTCTGGTAGCATGATGCGTTTGTTGAAAGCTAGAAGCAGCTAATTTTCTGGATGAAATGCTCAGTCAATACCAGAAGGACTTAAGCAAGATGCAGACAAATAGTAAATGTCTTTCTGTGAAGCTGTCCACATGAAAGCAAGAGGGAGTTCCCTTGCCCTTTCTTTGGGCTAAGAATAACTGCTCTAAATATTTACAGAACTATTAACATTTGATAAATAAAACCCTATGTTTTGCTGGGTGCACCATAGGCAAAATAAGATTTGCCTGCATTAGATCAGTAGGTGTCATGGGTTAACCTCAGCCAGCAATAGCTCCACACAAACCACTCACTCACTGCCCCACCAGCATGCTCGGATCTGGAAAAGTAAGTGCAGGCACTTGTGGGTTAAAAGTGAGATAACTTGTGGGTTGAGATAAAGACAGTTTAATGGGTAAAGCAAAAGCTGCATACAGAGCAAAACAAGTAATTGATTCACCACTTCCCATGGGCAGGCAGGTGCTCCTGTCACATGTAATAGTGACTTGGGAAGACAAACACCATCACCCCAAACGTCCCCTCCTTCCTCCTTCTTCCCCCATCCTTATATACTGAGCAGGATGCCACATGGCCTGGAGTATCCCTTTGGTCAGCTGGGGTCACCTGTCCTGGTCTCTTTCCAATATGTGGTATTGCAGGCTGCTTCTGACCAGTTGTCTGCTGCACAGCAACTGCTGGGATATGCTGAAGTGTTTTTCTGTGTTTTTGTGCCCAGACTTGCCGCATAAGTTATGACTTAGCAAAATGAATGCTTGGGGTCTGCAGACTGCTACTAATGCTGATTCAGAACTTACAGTTAAGAGCTCAATGCTCGTGGAAAGTGTTGTGGGGAAATTGCTGCTTAAGTGATCAGTATGCTAAGCTGTTTGGGGATTCAAGTTTGTATCATACATGTTTTGATAATGTTCCTTTTGTTTTCTGTGTATTACAGACAGGGTAAGGAGAGAAAATAACTCTTCATTTTCCTGGCCCAGGTGAATACCTTGGCGTGTATAGGTATATAACTTCAATTATTTTGTGATTACAGTGTGTATTGTGATAAGATAGTAAAAAATAAAAGGCGAGGTCACCACAAACTGATCAAGAGCAGACTGGTACAAAGGGAGTTTTAACACTTGTGATTTAACTTGGTTAATTCTATAGATCCAAGTTGTCTGGATAGCAACTAAACACCTCCCACAGGTCTTATTTTTCTTTTATAATTCCATTTGCCAGAAGCACTAAGGGCTGGTTATCATAGTCAGCCTCTGGGAAGGTGTATCAAGGGGATTAGTATGAAGCTGTAGAGATTTGTTGCAATGGGAGCAGCTATGTATTAAAGTGCTGAGAGCAAATTAGTCATGAAAACCAAGGCCTGAGCATGTTATTAAATTCAACCCATGGGTAGCACCAGGTCTAAAGCTCACTATTTGTTTTCAAGCTTCAGTGTGGGAAGTTTGGGTTTCCTGTTAATGATTGAGTATAACCTTGACACCATAATATGCATTAGGACATCCTGGTGCTGATGTGGTCATACCACAGTTTGTAAGCCATTCATAAGTTCTTTGCCTGTGTTACTAATATGACATATCAAATGCTTTTTCCTGAAAGAGGTAATTGTGGCATCTATAAATGACAGGTTTTATGCACCATAAACATTAGTTGAAATGATTTATAAACTTGCTGATTTATCTTGATAAAATAGCAGCTGTGGAAATTTTGGGTTTGGCTTTGTTCACCATTCTTGTTTTTTGTTGTCCTTTCTCAGGTTTCTGTGATTTGGTTTTTTTTGTTGGTTTGTTTGGCTTTTTAAAAGTAGATACTTTTTTCTAGTATATTTGTTATACTGGCTTGTAAAGGTCTAAATTTTTGTTTCTTTTATGTCTTAGAAAACTCAAATAGATCACCCAGTTTTTACTTTGCTGCATCACCAAGAAGCTTACAGCTCTGAGGGTGATATAGGTGAAGAGATGCAGTCTGCTTGTGGTTCTGATAGTTCTCAGAGCTGGTTTAATGAAAATGCCTGGTGAATGTTGAATATACTGATGCCACTTATTTAGAGTTGCATGTGCACTTCAGCTCACAATTATACTGATTGAGACTTAAATAGAGCTCTGCAAGGCTGTCTCTTGAAAGACTAAATAAAGAAACATCAAGGCTGAAGGAAGGACTTTGTTATCCATCCGTCCATCCGTCCATCCATCCGTCCATCCATCCATTTCCTGTAGAGGAATTGTTAATTTTTTACAGACTCCTTGCTTTTGTTGTTTGTTGTTTTGCTTGGTTGGTTTTTTTTTTTTTTTTTTTTTAGGGGGAAGGGAGGGTGTGTGTGTAAATTTGCTTACTGCCTTAATTTCAAAGCAAACTGACTTATGTTTGTCAAAGATAAGTGTCAGGTGCATACATCCAACCACAAATACCAAGTCTTAATACTCCTGAGTCTTTATAATACAGACAGTTATCAGATGGTCCTTGTCAAAAATATGGATATCTGGAGTAGATTCTTGGGAAAAAAAATTCCATGAGGTTGCTATATTGGGAATATTGGAATTCCAGGTGTTAGTCCGGTCTTATGAAATGGCCATAGGTCCTGTGTTCCTGAGAAATGAGGTGGTGTTGTTAAAAAGGTATTGATATTGGCTCAGAGTTGCTTACTAATAGTATGGGAGGGAAATGATGATACTTCTGTAATCCTGGTAATGTTTTATCTGCTTTTCTTCAGGAATACTGCAGCAAATCTAGTCTTCTGCTTTCCTGTATAAAGTGCTGGATGAAGTGTAGGCTCATAGCAGTAACGAATGAAGTTTTAACACTGGTGACACTCAGTGGGATACACAGGCAGGAAATGCATGAAGTGGCCTCCAAGCAGAGGATAGTTGCAGTAGGTGTCAGTTTGTTCCCAAAGAAAAGTGCAGCTTAGAACAGACCTGGTACAAAGGAATTCACTTTGGCAGGTCCTATCTATTGATCTGTATTTGTACTCTGCTGCTTAATCTTCCAGTGCTTTGAGGGGCAACTGAAGGAAATCTCTTTGCTTTCTGACACTACATAGAAGTATTTGGATAGTGTTAAAAATTCAGAGAAGGCTTTTCATAAAATTACAGAAAAGGAATTTGGGCAAGGTTAAGGCTGGCTTTTTAGCTCATGGGGCAGAGAAGATGGATATGATCTGTAAGAATACTGTATAGAGCATATGTTCTGTCTACTGTTTTAAATCACTGAAGTCACCTGCATTTTAACAGATGACTATTGTCACTATTACTTCAGACTTAACTGTTCAAGAAGACACAAGTGAATTAAGTTGCCACTTGCCATTATTCGAATATTGTCTAAAGGAGAGTAATTGAGCCTGGTTTACAGAGCTTGTATCATGCCTGTTTTGGAACTATTTTCTGGAATGCCACATTTATATTAGTTCACTGCACACAGTTGTGCTCAGAATTTATGGCTAATTGACCGGGCTTTTAAAGCACTGTCTAAAAATATCTGCACACAGTTTTAGTTCAATTTTCTGTGATTACTAAGGGACTGTTTGGAAAATTCAACCACACAGTGCTAGTAATACATGTTCAGAATTAGACAGGAAAAGTAATAATGTCTCTATTACTATTTGGGTTATTTAATAGTGCTTAATATCTTTATTGACACTGGAGAGGTGTAGCAGCACTCTGCTTTGTGTCCATGTATGTGGATTGCACTTAAGTTTCTGCTTTTCCTGTTGGTCTCTGGAAAATGAACAGTGCACATTCTCCCAGAATTGAAGATCTAGGTTTTCTATCAAGCCTTAAGAATACGCCTGATATGATCTTAGCTCTTGTTCCAAGGTAGTAAACAGACATGGTTTAGTAGCTGAGCAGTGGTGTTAATACTTCTCTAATTGCTCACTGCTTTCTTTTTTAATGTGTATCAGTGAAAGGAAAGCCTGGGTTAAAAGGGCTGCTGTTTACTGGCCAGAGCTTTAGTTGACACACAGTATTCCCTGCAAGCTTGTCAATGGTAATATTGAGACAAATAGAACTGTAATGCTTCCTGTATACATGCAAAGGAGGATATAAACCAGTATGTTTTGTCTTGTCTGATTTATCACTGTCATACTGATTTATTCTATAGCTGTTCAGCTTCCCCCCAAGCTTCCTCTCCTGCTTTCAGTCTTCCTTTTATTTCTCTTACCCAGCAGCGGTGAATACTGCAGGATTTGTTGATGGAACTGTTTGGCACTGACAGGCAAGGCTTCTTTAGAGTTGAATTTCCTGAAGACTTTGTTTCTCTACTATTTTCATAAATATCTTCCCTTTTGCTTTTTAGATCACACGTAGATATAGTTTGGCTAGGAAAACCTGTTCTAGAGAGTCATATCTTCTTAGGTAATGGAGACAACTCCAGAAAAAATGAAGATTTTCTTGAAAGGCCTGTAAACTGAAGAGTAGGCAACTCTGCTCCCCCCTTGCATTCCTGTAGACAGGAACACTTTAGACAAATTAGAAGGGTAAGAACCAAATATTTGCCTATGTGCTTGTTTATTCTGTTCCATTTTCCATTTGTGTTCTCCTGACTGTGTGCCATAAAAGTCCTGGCATGGGTCCAGCTCAGCAAAGCTGTATGTTTTGGCTCTTGACTGGGAATAAATTTTTGCAGTAGGGAGACAGCATGGGTGATACTATAGGTACAGTTAATGCTCCAGTGTTTGCAATCCCAAACAGAATGGCATTTCTCAGGAGACTTGTAGATAGATATTGAAGACAAGGCTAATGTCAGTTCAGTGAAATTTCCTGTGCATTATGGCTCTGTTTTATGCTTTGCACATGCTATGAAAGTATATCTTGATCTAATCACTATGCAAGATGTCCCAGAAATAAAGTGTTCAAAAAAGATGGGTTTGTTCACAGGCCAAAAAGCAGTCACCATTTGCATTCAGTTCTAACTCTGTATCATGCTTGTTAATACATAGGAATAATTTCTAGTGATAATTCCTGTACTTGGCACTGGTGAGGCTGTATCTTGAATGCTGGGATTAGTTTTGGGCCCTTCACTACAAGAAAGGCATGGAAGTGCTGGAGCATGTCCAGAGCAGGGCAGCAAAGCTGGGGAAGGGTCTGGAGGACGAGCCTTATGAAGAGTGGCCGAGGGAGCTGGGGGTGTTTAGTTGGGAGGAGGCTCAGGGGAAACGTTATTGTTCTCTACAGCTGCCTGAAAGTAGGTTGTGGCCAGGTGGGGGTCTGTGTCCTTTCCTAGGTAACAAGCAACAGGATAAGAGGAAATGGCCTCAAGCTGTGCTAAGGGAGGTTTACATTATTAGGAAAAAATTCTTCACTGAAAGAAGGATGTTCAAGCATTGGAACAGGCTATCCAGGGAAGTGGTGAAATTCCTGTCCTGGGAAGTGTTAAAAATCCATGTAGATGTGACACTTAAGGACATGGTTTAGTGGTAGACTTGATGATCTAAAAGGGCTTTTTCAACCTTAATTATTCTATGTTCACTGTGAGCCATCCTGTTTGCCAGCATTTTGCGTACACTTCTGGCTGTGTTTCTAAGTGGCTGACTTTGAGTGCACCAACCTGTCTGGAAGACTTTACTTCCACAATAAGAGGTGGCTGTAGGTAAATGACCCAGACTTTCTGTCAGTAATCTGCCTAGGACTTGTCTGGGTTTGGCTAAATAATGAATGCCTTTAAGAGGGAGAACATGATAGAGAATGTTTGATGTGGGGTAGAGGAGGCTTCAGGGTATCTCTGAAGTATGCAAGAAGAGTAGAAATGCACTGAGGAAAATACCTATGTATTCAGCTGCCAGTGAGAAAAGATCCTACCAGAACAAGATAAACAGCTTTCTGAGCTCAGTCAGCTGCACCACCTGGACTGGTTGATAATGAAGACTACATGTCATTTTCATAAACCACTACTCCTCAGAAAAGAGTATTTATATCCAACATGTTCCAAGGGACTTGTTTTGAAATTTGTCATACCTATAACAATTGAAACACCTTTCATGATCCGTGTTTGCAAACAAAACAATTGATTCGTGATTGAGTTAAAGGCGTTAGTCAAATCAAACCCAAATGTCATCTCTACATTTATTTTTCTGAAAATTAATTGTAAAACTAATTTTGGTCTCCTTAAGATAAATTATTGTATTACTAGAACAAAATCAGAGTTATTGCTACTATTCCAACATGTTTTCATTCTCCTGAACTGACTAGCAAAAATTAGTTATTATACAATACTGCCTGTTACTATTGGCTGTATAGTGGTGTCTAACTGAAAACATTTGGTTTGACTGTATACAGTTCTTGGTCACTTTTTCCACAAACAGAGGCTTAGAGTAGCTCTGTGAGTAACAGTCAGGTGACTAGGACAGCAACCTAACCTAACCAGCATGGCAGCCTCCAGCTCTGGGAAGAAAATAGATGTTATGGAAAATAGGAGGAGGTACTGTTATAAGACACGACAGATACAAGCCTTTGTAGCACCTTAGAGCCTTCTACTGATGACCAGTCTTGGCTGCCTTTGTAGATTACTGTGGTTCCTCTCAGGTGACACTGTGTCTGTCTGTCTGGAACCACTGGCTTGGTCACCTTTTTGTTAAAATGGATTGGAGCACATCAGGCATGTGGCCATAAAAGAAGTGCTAGGATACCTTGTCTCTGCTTCTACAGCTGTTTTTGTATAAAGAAAAGATAGAGCTGTGACCTGCGCTAAGGAGTTCAGTCAAAGATGTTCTGAAAAGTCCAGGAAACCACTGGCACCTGCAAGGAGATAAACTAGATAGTGTTGGGCACAGAATCAAGGTGAGGGAGATTTGCTCCCTGTTTCTTTCAGAGCTGTCATCCAGAAACTTGTTTGTGAGGAGTCTGCAAACAGCACAGTGTGCATCATGGGCTTACTCACCCAGCAGCACGTTGCTGTGCATGTTCAGCACAGCACGCACCCAGAGTTCATGCTGCAGCGTTTTATCAATTAGCGACTGATGATCATAGATAACTTCTGATACAAATGGTAGCTAAGTTCTCTGCTTTTTATTTTTCTCCCTCTAGGCAGGAAGATCCACCAAAACCTTTTTTGCTGCACTCATGCTTGAGGAGCTCTGATGAAGAAGTAAGATTTCTGCAAAAATGTTCTCAAGTTCTGGTGTATTGTCTCCTACCCTCAAAGGATGTCCAGTCTGTCAGCTTGCGCATAGTCCTTGCAGAAATACTTGCAACAAAAGGTAGATCAAAGATAAGAGATGATTAACCATTTGTACATGTACAATAGTAGCAATTACACAGTTTATAATGTATAAGTCTTGATGCTTTTATATTCTGAAATTTAATTTCTGTGATAGCCAGTAAGACACTATATTCACAAAATCAAGCATATACTTACTTGACTCTCATTATTTGATGCCAGGCTGTTTATCACATTTCAGGATAAAACACAATTTGTCCTTTCTCATTCTGTTTTTTCATAGAGGAATACTTTTGCAGCTTTCCTTGGCATTATTTATAGTGATTATATGAATAATTCTGGCCTTTTCTGCTACATTCAGATGAATAAACACATCCTTAAATCTGTGGATCCTATAACTGAATCATTATATTATATTTAATTTATTATTTTACACTTTGATTTATGCAGTGTGTTTTTTTTAAATTGAGGGATTTTTATTTTGCTTTCATCAGCTACACTTTATAAATACAGTACGCATTTTTTATGTCACTGTCAAATTCAGAAATTATGAAGTCCCAAGTATATTACGCAATTCAGTTTACTTTCATTTATACTGTCTATAATGTCATAGCCTTCAGAACACACAACATAAAGAATGAAAACACTTGGAATTTTCCAAATAAAGCTTCGCTTTGTCAATGTACATCAATTTCTGTTATCGAATAACCAGTTCTATCAAGAAAGTATATGCAATCTCAAATGTACTGTGTAGTCCAGAAGACTGGTTTTGTATTTTTTGATGTTTATAAACTTGGATATTTATTTTTGCCTTTTATCTGCAGTTTTCATTTGCAAGACAGCAGTTATTCTTCAACACAAGGTTTTTGTTTTAAAATATTTTTCCTCTCCAGTACTGAAACCAGTGGTGGAACTGCTGAGTGATCCAGATTACATTAACCGAATGCTACTCAGCCAGCTGGAGTACAGAGAACAGATGAATGAGCATCAGAAGAAAGACTACACATATGCTCCTTCTTATGAGGAGTTCATCAAGCTCATTAACAGCAGCTCTGATGTTGAGTTCCTGAAACAACTGAGGTATTTAACATTTCACTGTAGCTCATTCAAAACTAAGCATGCTTCTTTTCCAGCCCATTACTAAGATTTGAATGAATTGTGATTTTTCTTTTTAAATTTAATTTTAGATTTCTTTTTGGTTGGTGAAGCAGAGATAGTGAGGATGATAAGCTGCAACATTTGTTAGATCTCTAATGTAGTCAGCATTTTAGCTCAGTGGCAGAAAATGCATAAAAATTCTGCTTAGTAGTATACTGGAGATGATTGTACTGTTCAAAGGGATAAATGTGTGAAATGTATGAAAGGCATACTGAGATTATTTTCTTTGCAACTTGCCTCTGTGGAGTTAGATGAAATATGTTGAATTTCCATTAGTGTGGATGGTTTTCTCCTCATTATCTTTATGAATTATGACTGGCCATGGTGGTCTGGTGACTGTGAGCTATGGTGATCTTAGGGACACTGAGCATTCAGAACAGCTTGCTTTGATTCTGTGGCATGGAAAGAAGGAGTTTGAGTTCCAGCATGTTTTACCACTGGATGAGAGGTTTTCCTGAACTATTGAAGGGAGGTGTTTTCCAGTTGCATCCTTCTTAACCATGTTAATGAACTCTACAGAGCGTATTAAAAACAGAAAAAAACATCACTGAGCTCCTACATAATGAGTTTGTTTGATGTTCCTGTTTTCTAATGCAAATAGCACCTGCTTACTTTGATACTAATTCCACTCCCTGTCTCATCTCTTTCTCCATATATCTCTCCCCTTAATATGAGATATTGCCTGCATCTCAAGCCTGCTTGCCCAAGAACCAAGAAGAGTTTATGCTTGCCTTATCTTTACAGCTGTTTCTCCTCTGATTTCTAATTTATGTGAAAGAATAAGGAAAAACTGACTGGGAGGTGGGGAACAGAGATAACTGCTGTTGTAGAACCTCCCTAGATGTCCTTGAGTTGGTTTTTTTGAGCAGAGCAAAGCTTTGGAGACCCCTGAAACCATTTCTGGACTGTTTGTGTTAAGCTCTTACCACCAGCCAGAACTAGTAGTTTTTCTTCCTCCCAAGTCCTCTCTTGCTGCTGCAGGCCAGCTTTTTCTCTTTTCAAATGGCTGCAGAAACATCTGAAATACACAAGCATATCGATTACATTTGGTGCATTCTGTGTCAGATCTCTTGTGACCCTGAACATCTGTTAGGCTTGGCCTGATCAGGCCAAGAGATGGCTTACTGGGATGGAGTATGGGGGCTGCATAAATAACATCATACTTTCTCTTGTTCTTCTCTTTGATTCTGAAACCACTTGCGTTTCTGGGATAGGAAAATACATTTAGGTGATGGTGAAATGATTCTGTTGCTTGGCTACTTATTGTTCATCTGCTGTAAAATTTGCTCTTTACTCTAGGACAGTGTGCCTTTCCTGAGAGCAGAAATTAGTCTATATTAGACTCTGCCTAAAACCTAATTGACATATTTATTAGCATAATCACACTAATGGATCTGTTTGCTTCAAAAGAAACCCAACTCTTATGTTGTTGTTGTTGTTCAAGCACATTAATGCTTAGTGTGTTCTCTTTTTAGCTGATAGGTCACTTTAAATTGTGTTCTTTAATACCAGAGAGCAGATCTGCTTTATGAAATAATGTGGTTTTGGCTTCATCTATGTTTTTCCTTTCTAGTCTGTGAAGTCCAACTGCCATCATCTTGAAATGTGTTCTTCTACACCCTACAAAATGTTGGTCAGTCTAAGCTGATCAGTGTTTTAATGGAAAATGTCTGAGAAAATGTATTTGATTTTGGAGGCAGTGTTCTTCCTTCCTCTGTTTGTACAGAGCCAGTCTCTGGGATAGCAGCTAAAGAATATTTCATGTGGGAGGAGGCATTCCCATTCTCTTTGTTCTCCAGCACTGTGGGAGCACCCAGAGAGAGATGGGCCAACCTGTAGCCATCTCAAATTTGTGTAGTCTACTTGGCAAAACTTTAATGAGTAACCAGTGAAAGCTTGCAGATTTGCATTAACAAAACCAAACAGTGGTCCCTATATGGATTGAAAAAAAACCCAAAACTGGGTGGTAGTTAGCTGTAATTCACAATAGAGAACCACAGGGCAAATCTATTAAAAAAGATTTACATAGAAAGAAACAAATAAGCTGTTGTGCACTTATCCCTGAGAAGCACAGTAAGAGTCTGTTGGAGTGATGGGAGTGAGGAAAATGCTTCCCATTTCTTACAACAAATAAATTACTGGCATGTTTTACTTAAACAGAGTTTCCCAGTTAGATGCTATTCTGAGTAATTATGCTTATCAAGAATTCCTTTTCTTGATTTTTTTTAGAAATAATTTTTCAGCATCTGTCCTAAGCCAGTGCATGGCATGCATGAACTCTGAGCCTCCTCCTGTTACTTACAATGTTGCCACATAACATCTTGGTAAAGAATACATACATACATACAGGCAGTAGCAATTTTTCGTGTAGGCTTAGCTTTGAGGAAAATTTATCCTAAAGCACTACAGTTGCTGGGAACTCATTGCTTTGTATTAAACATTCCTGGCATGCTTATCTTTGCAGATGGATTATTCTCTTTTCAAATGGCTGCAGAAAATTATCCGTTTAATAAAATAAAGATAAAATACCTTGCTAAGTTCAAGAGGCTGTGAGACACTCATAAACATTTCCTCAGACTCTTGACTGACCACAGCCAAGAAGGCAGGGATTTCTGGGTGCTCCTTGATGTATGCACGTGACAGCACAGGAGGGAGGGCTGATAAGGCATCCTTCCAGACTGATTTCATTTACAGAGTTTTTGCTAGGCTTTCTTGTGATTATAGCCAGCTATTTCTGGTGGGAAAGGCAGGGAAAACCTCTGGCTGGTTCAGTGGAAACCCGTGGGTGAAAGCCATGTGTTGCTCTCACCTGGGAAGTCAGAAAAGAGACGGAGGCTATGCGGGCCTCCTTGTCAGCAAGTGTAAAGCTCTCTGCTGTGCAAATAGCTCTCCCTGAAAGGATAATAATGGTGCTAGGATTTTATAAATCTTGTCTCTCTCCTAGCTTAGAAGCACTACTAAGCACCTTAAGAAGAAATATTGTATTGATTTTCTGCATTGCTTTTATGGATTTTATTTTTGGGATGCATTTAAATGATGCAGTAACTACTTAATTTTAGAGAACTTTACGATTCATAGTTTGTTTGTATCTATAGTGAACCTCTAACATTTAGTCACTTAATCTCTTGGAACATAACTATTGTTTTTGTGGAAATATCCCTTTAATTTTTGTAGGGAAATTGGGGTAGCTGATATTTTCATAAAAAGGAATTTGCCGATTTCTGGGGAGCTATTTTGGGTTTTTTTGTTTGTTTTCCTATCATACCTTTACCATCTGAAAAGTTGAATTTGCTGGGGGGAATGGGGTAAGAAAAACAAACCAGCAAAGCTTTTACAGAAGGGATGATTGTATGGTTATACACAAAAGTCCTTCAAACTCACTCTTTCTAATGTTTCATTTCTTTGATGTTTGTCATCAGAAGGGAGGCAGACTTTAATTCCTGTTTCACCAAGTTTTCGCAAAGAGTGTTGTCCCTTTGTTTTCCAAGAAGAAAAATTAAACAGTGAAATTTCGCCTTCATTTCCCCTCAGACTGAAGTTAGCATGGATTAATTGGCATTCTGCTACAAATAAGGAAGAAAAAATGAATTCTTTCACATCAGATGTGAAACATTTACTTTCTCTGTCAGAAGAAGCCTAAAATGCTGAGTTAAAAACATAGTTGAGAACAAATAGTGGTAAGGAAATAAGCTGGTGGATAGTTTTTATTCTACTCTCAGGATCAGCATTGTATTTATTCTGATATTTATTGTTACAGCAGCAAAAGTCACAACACAATTCATGGTAAGAAAGACCATTACTACTGGCTCTGTATCATCTTTTACCTAGGAAATCAGAGAAGTGCATGAATATAACAGAGAGTAGGGAAGAAGGAAGTAATGTGGATGTGAGTCTGTGAAGGGTCCAGTTTATCAAGTGCAGTCACGTCTTCAAAGTTAAATTAATACATAACATTTAAAATGTCCTTAGATGTTTACTCACCAGCACCACAGAATATCTAGCAGCTAGAATATTTGGAACAGAGTTACAGGGAGAAAAGGGTCATGGCCTGGCAGTGTAGCAAGGGGTGTTTCTGTGGTGCAGTGTTGTACAGCACTCCCACTGAGTAATTGCAGCGAGAGCCCAGTGCTTGGGAGGAACAGACTGAATAGTATCTCTGAGCATGTAACTCTAAGCATCTCCTATACTAAAGTAATTAAAAAAACAGGAAAAAAGAGATGCTGTGTTAAGTACTGGTAATAAAAAAATGTGAAACCGTGGAAGTGAACAAATGGGAGTAAGTCTGGAAGGAAAAAAGTTGCAAGATAAATGGGAACTACCTTCCATGTGCAGTTGGTTGTCTGTACCTTGTTTGATAAATCCATGATTTCACAGTTAGCCTAAAACACCTGAGTGAGGTGAATGAGTGTCATTGCAGTGCACTTACAGATCACATAATCAATGCATCAAAAGTCTGAGCTGCCCTGAATAATTTGGGAAGTCTTTGAGTGGGGAATTAACTGTGGGACTTCCTATGCACCACACCATCACCCTTACTATGGGGCTGTTCTTCCTCTGACAGACTGGGCAAGGAGGCTGGAAACAATCAAAATACAGTAATGGCAAAAAGAAGTAGCATTACAAAAATTACAGGTTTTCAAACAGGTTTTCAGGTTTCAATTTGATAATTGAAGAATTTGCTACAGAAAAAAAATCTGGAAATGTAGTCATGAATGTATGCTGTGTGTATAAAACTGTGTACACAAAGAGCCAGAGACAATCAAAATCCTAAAAGAGTTATAGGAGGCAAAAGAAATGGGGGCAATTGAGTGATGTTGGTGAAAAAACTTTACATGAAAGAAGGGAAATATGTTTTATGGGTCACATGTTCTTTCTTAAATGGAGAATAAGTAGTCACAGAAATAGCAGCCTTTCCAGGAGGCTTCAGCTTTCTTCTAAGAGTTAACTTGATAGATAGCAAATTCACTGGAATACTTGCTTTCTTACAGTATTAATAGCTACCAAAGTAAGTACATTGGAAAGAATCTGAGTTTTATGACCATAATTTTGACATTTATGAAAGACTTAACTGACAGTAATTTTCTTTGCTGAGTGCATAATATTTGTTAGTTACAAAATCAGTTTTACTTAAAATTCAGTCTGCTAGCTGCATTAACTGTCTGCTATTGTTTGATATAGTTTTAGGTGATAAACATGTTTTAATTCTTCCTGGAGTGTAGTACTTTGATGTTTTACATATTTTAGTGTAATTTGTTTCTTCTGCAAATTTATATATGCTCCATATATGTATTGAGTGGATTAGCTGGAAGAACCTTACAGACAGCTCTTTTCTTTTAAACTGAGCTGCCATCCTGGTTTCCTACGGAAGACTTATATTAATGTTTAGAGTGTGACTTTATATTGTGTTTACTGAATATTGCCTGTCTTTGCAATGCCATCAGTTGAGAGAAGAGGGCAGTGTTATTGTTACTTGAATGTTTCCTTTTTGTTTCAAGATAATCTGTTTTTCCTACTCTGTGTGCACACTGCTCCTTAGGTTGCAGGTATACTGTGAGATTAATCTGTTTCCAGGTGAGGAGGAAGTATTTTGCTTTTAATTTATTCTTAAGTGTGCTGTATGAAGAACACATTGTAAAAAATTAATATCATGTTGTTTTTCTTCTCCTCCCTCTCTTCACCCTTATTCTCTACTGTTTTTAATATTAGGTATCAGATTGTAGTGGAAATAGTTCAGGCAACCACAATCAGCAATATTCCCCAAGTGAAGAGACAGAAAGGTAAGATTCCATTTTTAAGTCCCATCTGTTGTTTTCATTTTGAAAAGCTGTTTGAACACCCGCCATACTTACGCAATCAGTGTGTGTGGGTTTTTTAGACAGATTTTAGGAATGCTGTGCCTTTAGTATTTTGGTTCTGTTTCATTTGTCTGAATCTTCCAGCAGCTCACATGGTATGATTATCCCCCCCACCCTATCTTCATCTAAGCTGATGGATCATGAGAAAGGTCATATCTGTGATACATTTATTTTCAGAACTTGCTGCAACTGGGATTTCTGACATTAAAAAATTCATATGCTGAGAATCATATTTCCACTTTCTTTTTATACAATCTGTTCTTCAAAATCTCAGTCTGTTCTCTTTTCAAAACACGGAAGAAGGAATGATACGGCATAATTTGTCAGTCAGACTTTATTTTGACTCTTCAATGTATTAGGTATATTTTGAGTTGCAATACAGTGCTCTTAAATCTTTCTGCCATGATTTGGCAATGGCTGCCTTTTTAAAAGCAGTGCATATTACAGTTGTACTTATATTTATTATATATACTACTTTCTATGGTTCTCAAAATATGTAAAAACGGATGTATATCTTCAGGGGATGATCTTAATGGCAAAATTACAGACCAAATCATTGCTTAGGCAGGTATACTTTAGTTGTATCAATGCACAATAAAAAGGCAACAAATAGTAAAATTAATTTCTTTATAAATAAATCTAAAAGATTTTAGGTTCTCATGTAATCTCTGTCTCTCTCTAGGTTAAAACAAGTGAAATCCTTTTCAAGTTCCTTGTATCAGAAAGGAAAACTTTAAAAAGTAATTCAAGTGTAATGAAAAATGCAGAAACAGAAAATGAACATGCTGTGGGGTGGGGAAGTTTTTGGCAATCTGAAGATCTTGAGGTCCATGCTCAAGTTTCGGAAAGTATAAAGCTGTCAACACCAATAATGCTTTTTGTTTACACTCTAAAATAGAGCTAAATGTGCATTCCAGTAGGAGATCTTGCTTGTATCAAACCAAGATAAAAGGAAAAGTAGGCATTGGCTTTTATTCAAGTGTACATTATAGAAATAGATATTAATATTTTTCAGATGAAAGGTAATTGAATGGAAAGTCTGTTTCATAAAGTAATAAAATGAGAATAGGGAATTTAACTCTGAGAACATTATTAAAAATCAAATCTTGCTAAGCCTGTATTTCCATTTGTGCTACCATTGGTCTTTTTGAGACAATAATTGATTTGGCAAATATTTTTATACAGATTAGGTTCCTACAATTAATTATTTATTAATTAATTCTCCTCTAGCTCACTTGAGTTTATCTGTTTAAATATCTACTGTTCTAAATCCTGAACAGAAGATGTTTTTTGAAGCTACAATTGTCTAGTACTGCAGAACAGATACAAAAATATTATAGAGCTGGTGGTATGTGGTAAAGTTAATTCTGCATTTTTATGGGCTCTGATTTTTACCTGTACTAAAAAAAAAACCTAACAGAAATTTCACTAGTTGGTGCATGGAAGTTTTGTATTATGATGTGAACTTTTATTTTTTGTTTATTCCTATGGTAACTTTGTATATAATTTAAGGTTTGATTACCACTGTTGACTCTGTTAGCTATTGGGACTATTGGGGCTAACCCTTTTGTTAATTAAATAGCACACTGTCTGAAGAAGGTGATTTTTTTTGCTTGACACATGAAACAGTATGCCCAACAGAGGCATGTAAATACAATCTTTTTATAGTTCACACAAATGTAGGGCAGATTTTTAATTTCAGTTATTCCACTTAGGTTTTCATCTACCAAAAATTTTCAGGCTCTATGTATGTACTATAAACTCTTAAGAAGGCTATCAAAACTGTAGAGGGGTAAAATCTAGTTCTGAAGACTGTTTTGTGCCTTATTTTTCCTAAAGGAGGTGGAGGCATTTTACCTAATGTGGTAATGAATCTAATATGTTCCTGACTTTTAAAAAGAAAAGGTTAAAGGAAAAACTGTGGTACCCTTCTCAAAACAAAAGAAACCCAACCAAAATAAAAACCCAGCACAACTCACTGCTAACATAAAGATTGTTGAAATCTTGTAGAACAGACTACCATGTTACTTAGCATCACATTTTGATGTTTCCTTTTCTGGATGCTACAGTGTAATGCTACCTCTGGATTCAAAGGAGAATAACTAAATGTAAGCTTTATGCAAAATGAATGTGTCTGCACAGTCTCATTCTGTCTTTCTCTGTTTAATCTTTTCCCCCAGCATGTGGTGCATACCTGCAGTGATGTGTGAGTGTGGCAGTTGGATGTATATGACAGTCCCTTCTTTGCTGCTAAATGAGCTCTTGCCTTTTGTGTCAAGGGCATCTCTAAGCTTTGACCCCAACCTGGCAAGAGATAGTGTTATTGATAGTTATTTCACTTTTCCTGTGCCAAGGTGGGGTCCTGAAAATGCAACTGCTTCTTTAGTGCCTGGGTGTTCAACTAGAGCAGCTGAACTCTGGCTGGCCAGCATTCTGTTGAGCCTGACATCCACTCTCAAAGTGTAAGAGTAGAGCAAGTGTAGAGAGTATGTATGTGGGTATAGAATCAGAGTGGTTTGGTTTGGAAGGGACCTTTAAAAATCATTTACTCCAATCCCTGTGCAGTGAGCAGGTACATCTTCAACCACACTGCTCAGAGTCCCATCCAACTGACCTTGAATGTTTCCAGGCATGGGGCATGTACCACCTCCCTGGGCAGCCTGTTCCAGTGTTTTGTCACCCTTATTGTAAAAGGCACTCCTTTTATATAATCCAAATTGTCCCTCTTTTGGTTTAAAACCATTGCCCTGTTGTCCTATTGCAACAGGCCCTGCTAGAAGTCTGTCCCTGTCTTTCTTACAGGCTTCTTTTAAGTACTGAAGGGCTGCATTTGGGTGTCCCCAAAGCCTTCTCATCTCTGGGCTGAACAATCCCAGCTCTCTCAACCTTTCTTCATGGGGGAGGTGTTCCATCCCTCTGATCATCTTCATGGCCCTCCTCTGGACCAGCTCCAACAGGTCCATGTCTTTTCTGTGCTGAGGTCCCCAGATCTGGATGCAGTACTCAGCTGAGGTTCCACATGAGAGTGGTCTCAGCCTCAATCAGTTTGAAATATGGGAGCTTTCTGAGGCAGTGTTTTCAACAGAAGAAAGTATAAACAAAAACCTGCAGAGCAGTTAGTGTAGCAGAGGTGGCCAAAACTCTGCCGTAGTGAGTGCTTAGTTATTATTTATACTATGCTTAGCAAAAGAAGTGTTGTACAACCACAAGACTAGCAATAAGTATTCCTGAGCAGGATTGTGGACCTTTGCTATTGGTTAAGGAGACATAATTAGGTCTCTAAACTGACCAAAAGTACTTCTTTTTTCTAAAAAGATTAGGTGTCTCTTATTAAAGGATGAGTAGCCTGAGGACCAGAGTTCAGACTGGTGACTTCTCATAGGGGCTACAGTTACCTGACCTTTTTACTATTTTATTTGGTGATACCAAAGTATGCATTTAATGTTGGTGCCCAGTAAGGTGGGAGGGGAAGGCTTGTTGCTTAGTAAAGACAGGGTTCTTTACACTTTTTAACTAGTGCTGATGCCACCTATTGGCAAAATATTTAGCAATTAGGACACACTAATAAAATCAGAAAGTATTTTAAAGTACTTCTGAACATCATTGTATTAAATCCTTTGTAGTTAAAAAATGGCACACTATAGGGTTTCTTTCTTTTCAGATTTCTATCACTTGAATCTTCTGGTATGTGAGCATAAGAGAGCAAACAAAAACTTACAAAAGCATCTGATTCATGTTAAGCAGTAAGTTCCGCATTTGACTCCCAGAGAGAGTCAAAGGTCTAAAATGTTGAGACACCAAAGTAATGTGAGAGGTTTGCAGTCTGCTGCCAGTTGTGGGCAGATGATAAAATTTCTGTGGCCGGGAGAATTGCTTTTGGCTGTTGCTAAAGCTGAATAAGAACCATAACACAGCATTTTTGTTTCCAGGGGCATAGATAGTTTATTTTGGAGCAGCGCAGGCCACGGTAAATAGAAGCTGTTACCTTGCATTCTGACACTACACTACTTCTCTCATTTACACTGGCATAAAAGCACAGAATCTGGTGTGTACATGTATCTGCTTTCCTTCACTTTTCCAACAGTGTTTTCCTGTGTATCTTCCAAAATGGTCATGATCACTCAAGCAGTGACTGTAGGAGGCAGCTTGGTTTTGGTGGTAGCTTTTTTGTTTGTTTAATTTGTGTTTGGTTTTTCTTTGGTATTTTTTTTGGTATTTTCGGATGGTACCCCTCTCTACAGTCACATGTGCTATGGTTAAAAGAACCACATCCTTCTACACCTTTAATTATAAACAACTCTCCTCATCTTACCTAAGTGTTCAGTATTCTAAATACTGAACCAATTAAAATTTAAGCTAAATTTTAAGTATTTTAGTTGTTTGGTGGTTTTTATTTTTTTTTACAAAATCTATTTTATCTGCTAAAGATTTTGAAGGACTCTTAATGCTTATCTGATAATGTTTACTGCATTTTGATCTATTAAAGCAGTTTGTAAGAGGACAGATACTTGAATTGGGCATTATAGCATGAATGACAGATGGTATGCAAGTTTCTAGAAGCAAGAGTAAATCTTCATTTTTATAAAGAAAAGGTTTCAAAAACACCAGTTGGGAAATAGCAACAGAAGTAACATGAATAGGAAGCTGTTTAAATACACTGGTTCTAATTTTAACAAACACGTTTTTGTTTCTTCTCATACTGCTATTGTATAACAGGATACTACCAGAATTTTAGCAAGGTTCTCTTTTACTAGCTGGTTTTTAAAACAAACCCAAAAAATGCATACCTTGTCTTGGGGCAACACAGAGCAAATCTCTCAACAGATTTTTTTTAAAGGATTTTTTGTAAAGGGATTTGTTTGATTTGCCTTTTAATTTTCTGTGCCCTCTACCTTACACATGACTTCACAGCATGACTGGAAACCAGCCTTGGATGACTGGATGGGACTGTTTTTCAGACACTACAGTGTAATCGACCCCAGGGCATCCCTGTTGAGAAAAGTGCTCGTTTTCAAGCAGGGATTGCGAGACGGATCGAATAAGCAGCCATTTCTGCGTGGAGAGATTTGCTGCGTTGCAGCAGAAGATTTCTCCTGCTGAGCCTTCCCACTGTGTGTCTAGATATTTGCTTTTATAAGCAAGCTGACAAGAGGCACAGAAACAGAACTGTCTGTGGGCAGGCCTCTCAGGTGCTGTGGTTCTGAAAGAGGCTTGAATGTTCAGCTGTAAAAAGGGACTTTTAAAAAAAGAACTGGGGCTGCGGGCTAGCTTTGTTATGTGGGTTGTGATGTGTGGGTTTTGTCAAGATGATAATTTAGAGTGAAGTAAAATGGATACTTGTGTGTTTCAGCAGATTACAGATGACATGTAACTTAATTATATCAAAACTGTATTATGATTCCTCCCCCTGACCTGCATCCTCCACACAGGAATAAACATTCATATGCAATTATTTTTGCTCAATTTTCTGGCAAGCCTTAAAGAGCTGACATTGTGCCTGCACGTCATGCTCAAGCACTAAGTGTGGAGGGAATCCATGTGGATGATGGTAAAGGCTACAGAGTCTGTGGTACATTTATTTGGTTTTATTTGTGATTTTCAGATCAGCTTTGTAGAGGAAATTTTTCTTTCTGTTCTTGAGATCCTCTGTATCTGCTAGTGATGGTAATGCATCTTGTCCTCAGTTGGAGAGATGCTGAGCAGTGGAAGAGCGAGGGAAGAGGCTGACTGGTCCGATAGATGTGACCAAAGGGGATGCAAGGACCTGCAGACAGAGGCTATCTGTGGTGGATTTTTCTCAGCTGTGGCTGTGAGTGGGAGGCTGTGTTGTACTACACATTGCTAATGATCAGTGCCTAACTTTTCCATGGTCTCCCTGTAAGTCCCTGTTTGTAGAAGTGTTTGGGATTTAACACTTTTTTTCCTCAATCTCTTGTCAGACCAGAGGAGAACTGCCTAAGGTCCATTCCTTGGACCTTGGGCAGTAGAATAGTGTGTGCTATTCTTAAAGGTTCTCCCACTCTCACAGAATTGAATAAATGCTTTTCTGGGCTACGTAGGCTTTTAGAACTTATAATTCAAGGTTTCTAAGACTTGGAGGAGGTCTGTAAAGGCTTATAAGTTATAGATAAGGTTCCAGTTACTGCTTACACAAAAATGTTAAGTTGATGTTCACTACTTAAATACTAAGCATGGCATTTAGGAGGCCCTGTATGTGCTTAACCTGGCTCTTGGAAAAAATCTTGCAAAAAAGCTTGTGATGGGGAGCATGTGTGTTGCTCCTTTGGTGACAGGTCAGGTTGGTCAGAGCTGTTGTAGGCACTGCCAGGTGTCATGGATCTCTTTGTTACTGAAGCTATAAAGGAACAAGAACTTGTATTTTCTGTTTCATTCATGCTTTTGCATAACTTTGTAGGAGAAATGAGAAATCTCTGCCTTCTGCTGATACTGCTAATAGAGGGGATGGATCATGCAGGTCTAGATTACAACTAAGTTTCTGCTTTAAGCAAATTTGCATTGTTTTTGTGTATCCTCCAGTGTGCTTAAGTGTAATAAAGTTTGTGTGACATTTTTTGGCATGACAATTTGGAAGGCCCCATATTCTGACTTAAAAATGGATGATGTGAATATGTACTTCAGTTTGATGTATTTCATAGATATAAACCTGCTCAAGTAGCAAAGCCACCATAGGAAAAAAAGAGGAAAGAAAATTTGGTGTGAGAAATCACTTTTCAGAAATCATTTTGGTGGGCTCTAGGATATGCTTCTGGGGATGGACTTCTAGCTTAGCTCAAATTAGAATAGTTAGGAATGATTTAGAAGACAGTGTGGAAAAAATTACTGCAGATATGCAAAAATGCATAGAATAAAACAATTTGCACAGGTAGCATAGCTTTGATTACTTGGTAAGTTTGAGCTCATTTGGACCATTTCTATTTTAATGTTGTTTGGCGCAAATTGAATTATCTACAACTGTGGATTGAAAAGCAGAGTTTAAAATTCTGCTTTTGGTACTAATTGGTTTTGGTTGCCTTTGGGAGAACTGCACAAGACACTTCCCTCGCTCTTCCACTGATCAGCCTCCTCCAGAGTTGGAGGCTCTGCTCAGTTGCTGTTGGTAAAGTGTATGCAGCTTGTAGGGAGGAAATCCCAAAGTAGCATATTTCTTGTCTTGCTGTTAAGGAGTGATTTTTATTTGTTGGTAATAATATTTTTTTTTAGAGAAATACCCAACTGCAAAGTTGTTACTAGTTAAAAGAATATTAGTCAAAGGATGCTTTTTTCCCCTTGCATTGTGGTGGAACAGTGTCTTAGTAGCATAAATCTGCTTCTTTTCCATTTATTGAAGCTTGCTGGAGGGTGTGTGAATACATGCAAGCCTTTCCTTTTGTGCTTTTCTGGTTTTATTTGCTTTATGCAGTGATACCTGGATGGAATGAACATCATCTTTCCTGATACTCGGAAATGGGAAAAATCACTTTTAATTCTGTCTCGGTGTTTTGGTGATTGTGGAATCAGACAAGAATAGATTAAAAAGAGAAGTCTTTATAACTTAAAATATTGTTTTGATAGTGCTTAATATGACAAAAGCAGAGCAGTTTAGATCTGAAAATCTCTAAAATCTCAAAAGCAGATTAGGGTTTGGAGAAAACCAGCGATCCACCTAACCTTCTCCAGTTGAGCTGAAAATGCTCCCCCTGATTTCTGCTAGCTTATCTTTCATAATTTGGAAGAGGGAAGTGATGCTCAGTGTCAGTGTTAGTCCACACTTCCATGCTGTCTTTCCTGCACTGTAGCACATTAGCCACATTCTGTGCTGCTCTGCTTTTCATCAGCCCCTTGTTTATTTGTGGAGGACGTCACTGCCAGGCTTTCACGGTGACTAGTCCTGTTTATCCACGGAGCAGAAACAGGCAGGCAGCGTCAGCTCTGGAACTGCCCCGAGTGATGCTTGGGTGGAGTGGCTCCTTTTGGATATGAAGGGCTGAGGTAAATGTTTTTGAAGAATCTCTGTTAAAACAGGAAATAATCACTAGAGATGGTAGGCTCCTTAATCTCTCCTGGAGGCCTGCTGTGGTCACAGGATGATAAGATTTCAGGCAAAGTAGACATGTGTACTTGGAAAAGCCTTCAAGAATGTCTTGTTCCCATCAGGAAGGGTACTTTTGTTTTAAGAAGGCTGAATGATCGTTGCATTGTACTGTTTGTGGGTTTTCAAAAGTGTGGGATTTCAAGTATGCATTTTGAGCCCAAACCATTTAAACTATTGAAAGAACTTATAAAAAATCATCTTAGACTCAAGTGCAGGAGGGAAAAAGGTTGGGGTTTAATCTTCACTTTAAACTTCTGTTCCTGTATTTGTAATAGCTGTAAATGTTTTGATTTGGGGAAGAGCATTGTTTTGTCCTTAAGGTCTTTTCCTTTTCTTTTCTCTCACTAATACTGGTACTTCTGTTTAGGGAATTTAAACACTAAATTAAATGCTCTGTTGACTTCCCTGTGGAGATAACATGCCAGGAAAACAGATGGCCTTTTTTTTTTTTTAATCATTTGCTTCAGTGAGTATCATCTCTTCAGTTCACTATTATATGGCAACTCAGATGCAAATGATACTCAGCCATTAAAATACTAAGAGTATTTGTATCAGGAAGCATCCTTACCAACATAAATACATAAAGCAAATCAAGTGAGATTAAAAATATGGGCAAAGATAATGGGAGACTATCTGGACTCAGTTATGTGTAGAGCTTCAGGGAGCTCCATGTACCTTGAGATGTCCTTCAGTATGTGAAAGACAACTTAGTGTTGCATGAAATACTTATGTGTGGCTTTGAGGGGGAAATATAAGGGTAAAAACAGTTGTAAAAGGAGAAGTTGCCATAATGTATTAGAAACTTGTTTAAAATAGGGATTTTAGATAATTTCTGAGATTTCCTTTTTGCTGTGTGTTCATTCACAAACCTAACTATGTTATTTCTTAACAGCAACTCTTGTGAAAATCAAATGCTGTCTTTATCTACATTATTTTGCTAGCATTTAATAGTTTGAAAACACAGTAGAATAGATCTTTACTACTTGTCTATCCCTGAACAATCAGATAATCCAGAGCCAAGTAAAAGCCAAGTAGTTTGCTACTGAGTAATAGCTGCAGCCCAAAAAAGCATGAGTGTTATCATTGAGCAAGAGGAAAATAAAAACAGTGTATAAATGTGAATCAGTAGCATTCTGCAGATATTAAACATAATTTCCACACAATAGGGTTTTATATCTGCTTTATCTGCTGCTCCTTTTTTTAGACCCTGGTAATTAGCTGAAGAGGATGGAATGTAGAATGCACAACCATTACACTGGCTATTATTAAGTCTTATTCAGCTGACTGTCATATTCATATTACTTTACTTTTTAACAGTACTGTGCAGTACTGTTAAAGTACAGAGAGACATGGCATTATAAGATTTTTTTTCTTAGTCATCTGACCATTTTGAGTGAACTTTGGTCAGTTGTCTGGAGGGGATATTGTATGATATGCTGTTCACATCAGGCACAAGAAGTTTGGGTTTGCAAATAAGATGTGTGGGAATGTGTCATGCTGGGCTGGGGGGAAGAGAGCCCAGTCCCTTGTGACTCCAGGCAGTCAATGCTATGTTCAGTAAGGTATACAGGCCACCAGCTCCATGTGTCATGGCTGTAGGTAATTTCATTAATGCCATCTGATAAACATGCATCCTGTAGTAGAGGTCTTGGGCTGTGTCTTCCAACAAACTATAAAAAGAGAGCTGGAGGAGTTGGATTTTGCTATGCATTTGAATAAGGATTTTTTTTTCCTCAACTCTTTTGTGTAAACCCTTGAGTTATCATGGAAGAATGTTTCAAAATCATCATTCTGTTTCAGATACAAACTTGCCAGTATCTGTACTGATGAGCATAGCTGAATCATGAATGACAGATGCTTTGATCACACAGGTCACAGAAGCAGTGGTACAATATTTTCATGTTGTAAAATACTGCCTCTGATTTGTGTTTCACAGAAGCAATGGTACAAGGATGTTTTCCTGTTGTAAAATACTGTCTCTGATTTGTTTTATTCTTAGATTCAAAAGGAAAAGAAACTGCAGCAATGAAAGCTGACCTACTAAGGGCTCGCAATGTGAAGAGGTATATTAATCAGCTGACAGTGGCAAAGAAGCAATGTGAGAAGAGAATAAGGCTCCTGGGAGGGCCTGCTTATGATCAGCAGGAAGATGGCATTTCTGATGAAGGGGATGGCCCTCCAAGTCAGAAGGTATAAATCGCATTGTCTGAAGGTCTTTCTAAATGTGTTAGCACTGGATCATGTTACCTCACTGTCATTAATCCCTCCCTTCCCCCAGGAGTCAAGTACAAATTAATTGCTGTTTGGTTTATTTACCTTGGGAAAAGATTACTGAAGTACCTGGAGAGACACATTAATCACATGGCTTGGAATATTGCACAATGTGAAACTCGATAAAGGTCTGAGTGGCCTGTAAGCACCTGTGATTTTTCAGACATACCACCTGTAGGGAGTTAATAAGGACATGGTAGCAGCTTTTGTGAAAGTAGCAACTTGCTTTCAAATCAAAGACTGCCAACATATGTGCAATATGTCTTTGGCCCTCATTACGTTTACTTTAGGAAATATATGTGGGTTTTGAAAATACTGAATTATTCAAAAGTAAACACTTACGGAAGGCAATTGACAAAACTCGGGGCAGTTGTTGCAGAAAAACTCTGGTAAAGCTGCTGTGACTGAATGCTGGTTTTCAATACCACTGTAGTCTGGAATTAGAAGTAACTGTTGTTTGGCCGGCATCTATGAAAATAAAATGACTACTTAGCCTTGCAAATTCTAGTGACTTCTTTTGTAATCTACTTTTTTCCCTTTGGGCAAAGCACAATAGCTGATGTATTCAAATGTGAAAAAAATGTAGGGAGGAGATAGCTTATCTCTCCATGCAAGGATCTTTAATTATCATTATGTCCTTATAATAACTCTAACTTTAGTAGCACGTTAGAAAAAGTAGAATAATGGAGAAATTGTTCCTACTTTTTGTATTTTGTTTTTCTTGAGGAAGGTCTAAAACACAATGATTCCCTACTCCCCATTTGTCCTTAAAGCATGATTTCAGATTGTGCCAAGACAGTCCTGATCTCTTTCCTGAAGTTGAGTGCAGCAAGTGGTGCCAAGGAGAAAAAGAGAGATGGGAGCATGTGGCAGCACTGCATGAGCCAATGATGCCACTTCCGATGCCTGCTGAGACGTTATGAACTTTTTCTGGATAGATACATGGGGACATAAGATGGTTCAAGAATGGAGTCCTGTAGTGAAGATGCACTTGATAGGGGCAGGGGCTGGTCACGAGTCTAGTAAAATACAATATTATAATTAAAATCAAAGGAATTCCTGAAGTTGATATTGCATGTTTCATAAACCAATGGGGTTTTTTAGTGGGAGTTGCTGACCTGGGGTTATGTCCTGCAAATATACCAATGAGCAGCTCAATATTGACTTAATGGTACTATTAATAGCAATAATGACTTTTTGCACAGGCATTTGTTGTGGTGATGGTGTAAACAGTAGGATCTGAGGCAGTTTTGCTTCTAAGCTTTTGATGTTTCTGTGATGAAGCCCTAGAACTCCTCTAATGTCATGTCAGTATAGAAAATAGGAAAACTGCTTCTCCCTTCTCTTGTCCTTGATTCTCCATTGCCAGGAAAGAAGCGGTGAGAGGCTGCTTGAGAGATGGAGGCCATGCTGTCCCCTTTTGAGCACAGAAAAATGCCCAAGGCTTAGCTGAGGAATCAATCTTTCTTTACTGTTACTTCTTCCCATCCTCTTCAAACACTGGCGTAGCTGCAGTCTGGATTCTTATTTCAAGGCAGCTGGTGTTATTTTGGATGCTGGCCCCTCCTATTTGGGCAGTCTTGACTGAACACTCAGGCTCTCTTCTAAGCAAAAGGGAAAGGCATTGTCTGGGATTTCCTAGATAAGATACATTAGTAGGTTACAGCTGGTGGCCCTTAGACTCCTTAGAGTATGCTTGTGGCAGCTTTTTTGTAAAGGTAGCATCTAAACTGCAGAACTAGCTTTTGTAGAAGAAACTGCATGTTTGCCTTCTTTTCTTCAACTTGCATGAAATAGGTCAAATGGGCATTGACTGATGGTGTTTTGAATTAATATTTTATGTAAGTGTAGTGCAGAAGCTTGAATACATTATTAACTTGGGGGAATTTCCAGTACTAGTTGAATGAAGAGTTGACTAGTGAATTAAACTGGTATTTTGATTTCACTTATGCATCCTATAGAAAGTTTTTTCTTGACTGCAGTAGTAGGGGAGTAATGGCATTGCTGGTAAAAAGTCTTTTAGGCATGTTCTGATTATGGGCTTATATATGGAAATAGATTATTTGGAGCTGTCAGTGTTCTGTTTGATTATGTAGTCTTGTGATTTTTATTCATTTGATTTTGTACATTTCACTCACCTAATTTTCCTGAATCCAGGTTCTCTAGGGAAATCCTAAGTATGTGAATTATAATCAAATGCTTATAAGCAAACAAACAGACAAACAAACCACAGCTACTCTCTGAATCTGAATTCTGTCATTATCTCTGATCTGATTTAAACTCTGCCCATGGTGTTAGATTTGTCTTCAAACTGCAGTTTGAGTAAGTGTAATATATAAAGCAACTCTTTAGAGTTGGTGCTGTTTTAGTCCTTTTTCTTAGGAACTCTACCTGCACAGTACTGCAATAATGAGTTGAATTCTTTTTGTCTGTGTTCATTCAGTGAATGATTTTTTCCTTTGTTGTGCTGGGCACAACAGCTACACCACCTTGTCTCTGAGGTTTGACATATGGAGTCACAGCATCTTCTTAGTGGAGCTGTTTTGTGGATCATGGGTTCTAGGAGGAGGTCTGGGGATCTGACCCTGAACTATCTGTGAACTAGCAAGGAAAATGTCTGAGTGTGTTTTGAGGTGGAAGGAGCTCATGTTGATAATCCATGTGATGAGGAATAAGATGAAACTCCTGCAGAAGATCTTGCTTCCACTGCATCTGTGGATAGATGTTGATTTAACTGGTGACTTACCAGATTTTCACAGTGATTGCTGAACTTCAGATTGTAAGGTCATGTTATGTCAGGATACATCATGGTACAGAATTTGGGGAATATTAAAAAAACAAGCTTCAATTGTTGTCACCCTATTGCCTGGTGATGGGTTTTTTTAATGACAGAAGTATGTTTGTGAACATGTGAGTCTCGAGGCAGGGACATTAGTGTACGTGCAGTAAAATAGTCAGATATCTTATGTGGTTACTATATACTTTCTGATACTTAAATATCATTGCATTTAGTTCACATTGCTATATGTGACAGAGACAGTCTTCTGATGACTTGCCTCTTCTTAAAACATAACAAGATAGATAAATACAGGCTTTAATTTTAGTCAATATACGGAAAAAAAACATTAGTTAAGGTTTTTTAAAATGCAACTTGGAAAAATATATTTATCAGTATTGGTTTTTACATTCCACTTATTCCTGGCTTCTACAAATTAAAAAAAAAAAAGGAGAAAATCCAAAGCAGCAACCAGAAGTTCTGCAGTCTGACTGTATGCTGTTATCAGCAGAAAATTTCCTCTAGTGACCCAAATGCTGTTCATCCCAACCATCTGCAGTGCTGTTACCAGCTTTATTGGGGCTATTCACTATAGGTCAATGTGGTTGTAGTGAATGGGAATCTGGTGTGTTGCAAAGAAGTACAGTACAGTGCATCTAATCTGTGCTTGGTGCCTGTGCAGACCTAAATTACCTAGTTGTTCTATGTTCCTGTCCAGAGAGAGGTTGTGACTATCTTTCGGGAATTAACAAGACCAAGTCTCTGCTCTGTAGGGCCAGGGACAAGTCTCTTCTGTGGGCACATGCTAGGGATGCTGGTTAAACCCCACTTAAGAAAAAAAAAAAATAGGAAAACCTAACCCTTTCTTAGTCTTAGGCAGAGCCTGTGACCAGCTGTGATATATGTTACATTCCTGTTGAAGCAGGGAATGGATGTGGCAACGCTAAAGCTTCTGGTTTTTCCAAACCCAGAAGCTGCTCTTGAGTTAACAGGATTTGAAGGGTTGCTGTGGAGGCTGATAATTTTAAGATTATATCTGCTAACTGGATATTAAATTTGAGGGTATACACATGCCCTAATGCCTGAGTATGTGCCAACATAGCTTAGAGTTTTGTGTTCTAATCCCGGTGATACTGTGTCATAAAATGTTCTTTTGATGAGGATCACAAATTACTGCAGAACTTCTTTAAATCATAAAAGGAAGGAAGATCCACAGAATAGTTGGGTGTCAAAAAGGACTGTTGTGGCTTCACCCCAGCCTGTAGCCAAGCCCCACATAGCCACTCACTCAGTCCCCCAGCAGCAGGACTGGGGAGGGATTCAGAAGGGTAAAAGCCAGAAAACGCCTGGGCTGAAATAAAGACAGTTTAATAGGGAAAGCAAAAGCCATACACACAAGCAAGGCAAAACAAGGAATGAATTCACTGCTTCCAATGGGCAGGCAGGTGTTCAGCCATCTCTAGGGAAGCAGGGCCACATGACACCTAACAGTGGCTTGGGAAGACGAATGCCATCAGGTCCTGCCCTCCTCCTTCTTCCCCCCACTTTACATACTGACATGATGTCACATGGTCTGGAATATCCCTTTGGTCAGTTGGGGTCACCTGTCCTGGCTGTGGCTCCTCCCAGTCTCCCATTCACCCCCAGTCTCCTCTCCAGTGTGGCAGTACCAAAAGCAGAAAAGGCCTTGTGTCTGTGTAAGCTCTGCTTAGCAATGACAAAAGCATCTCTATGTTATCAGCCTTGTGTTTAGCACAAATCTAAAACATAGCCCCTGCCAGCCTCTTGAGAATGTTAACTCTACCCCAGCCAAAACCAGCACACATGCATTTTATGATTTTTCACCTCAAAACTAAAACCCTCTTGTGTCTATCATTGTTGGCATTGCAGCTGTAGCATAGTATTTTTAGTATAGGACTGGTAACATATTTAATAATTCCAGGATAGTCCAGACTTAAAGAAAAATCAAGAAAACATTTGGGAGGTCTCATTTCTGCAAGAGAATAAGCTTTTCTGTCCATTAATTTATTTGTTTTAGTTTGCTAGGTATCTGTTAGGAGATTTGTGTAACACTGTTGCTAGGCACCACTGCTTTGATTGCCATGGGGCACTGATGCAATGGGCCCTTTGCTAGCTGGGAGAGATGGTTGCACTTGCCTTGCTTCCTGCAACAGCACTTACCCCCAGTTACTTCTCAGAGAGATTTGTTTGTTAGTTACCCTCCTTGCTGGCAGCCAGAGTGGGTACAGCTTGGACAATGGGAACATAGAGATCAAGGTGACCTCTCACTCAAGAAGTGACAGCACATGCCCCATGTTGTGATTTATTAACTCTGCTATTATTTACAGAGCTGACAGTCCCTGAGATGGGGAAAACATCTCTTCAAGGGGCTGGATGACCCTCTTACACTTGTATTTTAAGTCATTGTTCTTGGTAAAATGATTGAATAGAAAATATGATGATGCACAGTAATGAGGCTAAATCACAGACTGGCCTTTAAATTGCCATGTCTGTGTTCTTTTTGACAGCCTGATCACCATTTCTGTATTAAGCTTAGCTTGAACAAGCTACTCTCTGCTTTTCAGTGAGGTTTATAGAGTGAGCTTTTAAAGGCAGATGTTCATATATCTAAATAGTTTTAAAGCTAAGAGCAAAGTCATGTCCAGAAGGTATTGGTATGGTAAAGGATAAAGAGAAGAATGGCACATGATTGTCACAGGGGAAGTTTAAAGATGTAAATGAGCATTCATATGAGACAAATATAATTTCCTTCAACATTGCCCAAAATTTGGGGGACCTCTTTCAGACAAAACATAGATGACTGCAGTTGTTAAAGAACCACATTTAGCTTGGTTTGTTAAGGCACTGATTTTGTGGCAATAATTGTGTATGTCCCCATGTTGGTGGTTTCCTCATGTGTAGCTTGAGACAAGAAAACTGTTTTTCCTACACATAACTTGGTTGTAAAGTTTCACAGGTGCTAGGTTTAGGAAAACGAGCAGTCTTCCCAGAGAAGGAAGTATTCTGATGCTGACTAGAATTGTATTATTATTATTAGGTATCAGAAAACCCATACTAGAGAAATTCTTAATGCCTCAATCTCAGAGTTGTATGGAGCAATCTTGCTCCATACCAAATAAATTTTGCTATAAAATGCAAAGTCATAGGAAGACTCATTAGTCCCAGTGCTTAAAGACCTTCTTTTCTTTTCAAAGAAAAAGATGTGAGTTGGTTGGTGCCTGTGAGAAACAAAGAAATTAGAACTACTCTGGGTATTGTGTTTGGGTTCCTGGTGATATAAGTAATGACACTAAAGTGACATGAAAACTAGTTCATCTGCAAGACTGGAGGGTTGGAGAGAAAAGGTTGCTTGGTTTTGATGAGGTATTTGGAAAATTGGTCCTATTTTTCAGAGAAAGACAAGGTTATTCACGTTGTTCAGTATGGGAAGTTTTGATCATTTTGTCAGGACAGTGTTTTGTTTTCAGGTGTTTATCTCAAAGAAAAGGCCTGGATTCACAAAAATAGTGGATAAAAAAATAAAATAGAGGGTAAGGAAGTGATAATGACTTTTTAATATAACTTCTTAATGGCTGCAGTATCTGCATGGGTACAGGAAGTCTGTTTCATTTCCTTTACTGCCTGATGTATACCCTCCTCGCTCAGGAAAAGTCCTGAGCATTATATCACAGAACATTCTCATTCCTGATTGCAGTTCTGATAGATGTTTTTCAATAACAGTGGGAACTGGCCACCAAATGCCACAGCAGCCAAGGTATTCCATCTTTCTCTGTGTCTCTGGGAATAATTGAGATACATCTCAAAGCTCTGTGGGCTGTGGTATGGAAACTGCTGGTGTTCAAGTAAAGAACAGATAATTTAGCTTTCAGCTTGGCTCATCTGCTTTGCAGGAGCATTGGAAGTTGAATTTTTGACAATAGCATTTCATGAGTGACTTGAAATGCCATCTCAGTCCTTTGAAATGTATGCTGATCAGAAAGATGTGTAGGTATTTACTATCTGATAGAAGCATAGATGAATTTATCTTCTAAGTACTTAAAACTCTTTTTTTTTTTTTTTTAAGGAATCAAAACTATTACTGTAGGAGGTCTGTATAGTTGAATCTAGGACATGTTTGTGGGATGCATAGTGAAAAGATTTTCCCTGTAAGGAAAGGAGTTAAAATTAGGCATTTTTTCAGTTTTTATTCTTGGTTTTCCCTTCTTCAGATTCTTCAGTTTGAAGAAATTTTGGCCAACCCTTCATACCGAGAGCACTTCCGGATCTACATGGAGAGGATGGACAAGACGGCTTTGATCAGCTTTTGGGAGTCTGTGGAGAATCTGAAGAGTGCTAACAAGGTGGAAGAAGTTGCAAGCCTATACGGCTCTGTACATTGATGACACTGTTGTGATCTTGATGTTAGGAAGTGTCTTTATGTTTTTAAAATATCAATAGCATAGGATGGGTTCTAAGCAATTTGGGTTTTTTTAACTACTTCATGTCAGTATTTGAGGGTAATATTGCAATTAAAATTTGTGAGCTGTTGTGATGATGAGTTGTTGTTGGTTGGTGTAACAACATCTGTTAAAAGGAATACTTGACATGCAAAATCAGTAGAATTATTTCCCCTTCCACCAGAGAAAAAACATGCAGGTTTTAGTTGTATCAGTTCATGTGAAACCTAGAAACACATTCCAATTGGATAGTCTGTACATAAGCTGCTCATCTTGCCAATTACAGGTAGCCTATTCAATCCAAAATAATGAAATTGTGTGGATATATGTTCTTAAAATCTTTTTGGAAGAGAGGTGTTGCTTTAAAAGACCTCTCCCCATTCTGTAGCAGTTAGGTTTCTCTGAGAATGCCACACTACTGATAGGGAGAAGAAACAATGCTATATTGTAATTTTGGCTAAAATAAAGTAGGATTTAGAACCCTGAAACAAGGATAGGGAATATCACTTAAAGTTGCAACAAGTACCCTGAAGCAATGGTACAGAGGAAGAATTTGTAGAGGACAAATTTGCTGTTTGTGACCAGTGTGGTGGATTTTTTGGGGAAGCAATTAAACCTTCAGGATTCATGCTAGCATGAAATACAGATTTGATTATTGCTTATCAGTTAACCTTTTGTTCACTGTAATTTTATTGCTCTTATTCCAGTCAACTGGAAAACATAAAGCATCCTGTAAACAGAGAGACAAATTGTAGAGTGTGGGTAGTGAACCATTAATACAATTTGAAGAAATGACTACCAACCAACTCAAGCTAGAGAGTGTTGATAAAAATGATTTGTCAGGCACTGTGAAGAGAGTTCTGTAAATCAGTTTTGATTTGTGAACTGCTCATGATTGGAAAAAGTACTGTAAATAATTTTGTGACCTCTCAGCTGTGATTGTTCTCTTCTTGTTCAAAACAATATGTATGTACATATGGCTATGGATCTATCTGCCACTACAGGGGCAGCTTACAAAAAGGTAGTGTCCTGCAGTCATGTGGCTGTGGTGTTGTCAGATGAGGCAGGTAAGAACATTGTGCCATACTGAGGAAGTGGATAAACCCTTTTTAATTTTGTCCAGTTTAAAGGAGATGGTAATTTAGAGAGCTGATCATGAGCTGTGCTGCATTACTCTCTCTCTTTTTCCTGTTCATTAATGCAAAGTTCAGTCCTGTGCACTTTACTGTGCTCAGTAAAAATACTCAGCCTCCTGTACTGGTAAATGTCTCTTCAGTTGTGCTTTTTTCCTCTTATCGTATCTATTTTTTCCCCCTTTTCCCCCGCAAATTAATTATAATCATGTATGGAGTGAGTTGATTCTATTCAGCAGAAGACAGGAGAGCTGATACAGCTGAGCTTTCCCATCTGAATTTGAAATGGTGACCACACTGTTGCTCTAGCACTTTTCTTCCTTTTAATGCCAGCTTTTGGAACATAAGATTTAAAAGAGTGGGTGCAAAAGCTCTGGCAATTTTAGGAAACAGCTGTTTCTTCATTTAACAAATATCCATACTTGTAAAATTGATTGCTTAGCAGAGGTGCACAGGCAGGCAGCATGCTTGATCTCAGTAAGAGGTTTACAGATGTCTTCTCATACATTTGGATAGGAAATTAGCTTGATTATCCTTCAAATTGTGCACCTGGGTCCTGAGTAATCTTGGTATTTTCAGTATATTTTCATTATTCTTTTCTCTCTTCCTCTCCCTTGTTTCCTAGGCTGAAATACCTCAACTGGTGAGTGAAATTTACCAGAATTTTTTTGTGGAAAGCAGAGAAATACCTGTGGAAAAATCCCTTTATAAGGAAATACAGCAAAGTCTTGTGGGAAATAAAGGCATTGAAGTATTCTACAGAATTCAGGCAGATGTTTATGAAACTCTAAAGGACAGATACTACCCCTCATTCATTGTCAGTGATTTATATGAGAGATCAGTTAAGAAGGAGGAAGACAGAAGTTCTGCTCAGCTAACTCCTGAGGACAAAGATGAAGTGGTGAGTTACACAGACAATTTTTTCACTGTTATTTAGAGTGATCTGAGAGACTGTCCTGAGAAAAGCATGTAGTAGCATCTTTTGTCCTTGAGCTTTGGACTACTCTTCTTTGTTTTCTTAATTTATTTATAAATATCATCACTCCTGTAGTTTCATCTGGTAAAACTTGTTTGTTTTTACATGCTCTTTGAAATAAAATGGTACAAAATGACAGACCGCTTACATTTTAATTTAATTGAAGTAGATTTTCAGATTCCTAAGCCGCCTGTATTTCACATCTTACATTATGTTCCTTGGAAACAGAGAATGCAAAACATACTTCATATAAGCTCAGCTGCTTTGCTTTTGAGTGAAAAAAACTCTCACTGAAACACCAGTAGGTTTCTGCCCAGACATTGTCCCTGTCTCCCATGCATTTCCTATGTACTAAATAGGTATTAAAAGTTGCACAAAAGAGAAGAAAAAACCAATGTAAAATATAATCTTAGTGGTTTTTATTGATTAATTGAATGCATTAATAGGCTGTGTTGGAAGATAAATCTAGCACAAGAGCTCTAAAGACTAAAACAGAGCATTCAAAATTTCATAAGCAATAAGCCAATGGCAACTCTTCTTGGGGCAGAATTTTTCCTTGGGCTGTTTAAATCAGTCATGTCAGGGGAACTTGTGTTGCATTTATCCAAAAACATTTTGACAAGAGCACGTCTCAGACTATTGAGTGCCTCTTTCAGTCAGGCTGCTGCTTCAGATCAGCATGGATGTCTCTATTTGACATGTGAACTTACTCAGAACTCAATGAAATATAACAATTCGTCTAAAACCAGATCTAAATAAACAAATAAGCATAATCCAGAAGTGCTGATCCACATTCTGATATTTAGAAACAATTTTTCCAGAACCTAAGGCTTTTGTATTTAGTCCTTAAATGACTTTACTTTCTGTAGGTGAGTTGTTCCTGTCTTTGTAGTTTGCATATCAGCAAATCTTAAGAGATGAATTGTTATAAGTAAATTACTTGCAATATGTGCTTTTAGACCTTGATGAATCTTTTCAGTGTTTGTTTTCCCCTGTGTTCTTTTCCTTGATAAAATATTCAAGATGTGTGTTCTAGTTTTCTCACTGCTAACTCAGCTCTGTGTTGCTGGCAGGAGGTACTTCAAAGACTTTGTGTCCTTGAGCTTGCAATCACTGAGACTTTGCACAATGGCTCTTAACAGTTTTGTCCAGAACTTCCTGAAGCATTAAATATTGTGCTTTCTAATTTCTTCATATGATTTATTCAAAGTCCAACATAGATAATGATTTCTTTAAGGAAACTGATACAACACTTTAGGCTAGGTGTACTGTCTGATAACATCTACTGTAGCTGCCAAAAACTTAGATTTTTGACATCAGCATCATCTGTCCTTCCTCTGAAACCTTGGATATGTGTGGGCCAGATATGAAGTCTATGTCAGCCATGAAACCATACTGACTAATATATTGCCAAGTCTGCTTATAACATTCAAAGTAGTTTCTGGTTTTTTTTTTTTTCATTTTTAACAACAAATTAAGTATGAAGTTGGATATACTGCTTGACTATCTCTTGAATGGAGCAGTTCTAATCATGCTGTGCCATGCTTCAGGGTCCTTGAGGTGAAAACAAATTATAAGAGTCTTTCTGAAACTTTCCATGTTCTTTCAAATTTTGGTGAAAATGCAGTACTGGCTAATAAGGTTGTGGGTTTTTTTCCTCCTCATACATTGGAAATGACAGCTGAGAAATTGGACGCTTCTGGATGGGATACATATTGTTAGCAAATATAGATTGGTTTTGGTTTAGTTTGGATTTTGGGTCTGTGTCCTCACTTCCTGGGGCACTTGGGCATCACTTGTGTTAATTTTCTATGAATTTTACTGCTATAGCTGAATAGATAAAAAGCCATCTGGTGCAGTCATGGAGATGAGGACAAAAGGATGAGCCCTGATTAAATGTGAAAAATTAAGAGAAAATCAAGTCACAAGATGGGGATCTGGAAAGGGCCAGACTGCTGGTTCTGCTGCAGGTGGAACAAGCTCTTTCTTCTCCCCAGTCTGTTACCACTTTCTGTTTCTGGGACAAACCTCCACAAACCACCACAAACCTCCAAGTATTTCTACTTGGACAAACGTCACAGGTAGAAATACAGAAGCAGGCAGTGCTTGCATCCAGCACTTTGAGGAGAGGATCTGGTGATTGCATTGGTGCTGCACGTGTCAGATCCCTAAAATAAGACTGACATCTGTGTTCTGTGTCACTCACAGAAATGGAAGCCATTATCAGTGTTCCAGTCAGGGGAAGACAGCACAATCCATTATGATCCCAGCTTTGAATGAACTGGTTGTTTATTTGTTAAATTTGGTATTTTGAATACAGGTTACTTGATCTTGTAATTCTAGCATTTTTTTGTGATGAACCTAGTGATTCAGCAGTGGTTTTTACTTTAAGTGTCTGAAAAGTTAATGACAGAGAAATCTACCTCTGGGAGCACAGCCTCACTGATTTGTAATTTATTGCAATTCTTTGATTGCTAGCATTGAACTTCATATGAAAAGTCTTTTAATTCTTCTGTGTTGAAAATAACATTTTTGATCCCTTCTTTACCTCTGTGCTTCGCAACAAGTGTAAGGTTTGGGGTTTTTTATGGTTCTTTACATTAGCATTTTAAATAACACCCGATATTGTTAATTATTATTATTTGTGTTATTGTAGTGCCAGAAGACAACATTCTGAGCTGAGGTCAGAATGCTTGGAGGCAAGTTTCTGACTCCAGGAGTTTATAGTCCATGCAGAATAGATAGAAGAAAGGACAGGGCATAGAGCTAATGGGTTTTTACTCAGCCACGTAGCAGAGAAATGCAGAGCTGGAAAAGGGTGTGGATTTCTCAACCTAGAACTCCTGACTTCTGCATTATGTTTGAGGATCATGCTAAGGAGATTAGTTACTGTTGCTACTGTTATCTTTCCTCAGACTTTCTTAAATAAGATATAAGATACTATGGAATTTACAACAGGATTCTCTCCTCTAAAACTCACAGAATTTACAAGAGTATGAGAGTTCCTTCTGTTAGCTTTTTCTTCATGAAACAAGGATACAGTTTACTTAGTCGGAATGTCATTAAATAACATGGAACCTCTCTTCATGAGAATAGACTCAGCTTCCCACAGATAAATTTAGATATACTCAGTCACAAACAGACCTCAAAGATCTTTGAACATGTCAGCAGTGAAAGCTGAGTGCTTTATGCTAGATAGCAAGGTCTTCATGTTTATTTGGGGAAGTACAGTAAGAAGGGGGAGGTTGAGCTGGATGTCAGAAGATGTTAAGGAGAATGTCACTGAAAGGTGTGAAATTTTCTATTTTTTTGCATGCCTGTAGTACACAAGATGGAAAAAACTATTGGTTTGTCTGAATGAATATATGAAAATGATTTACAAATTTAGGGTAAGGCATATGTGCTTTTAACACATTTTTATTAACACTTCTAAAAACAGCAGTAAAATCTGTGTAGAAAGCTAAAGGACTTGGATTGTTCTGCAGGATGACAAATCTGTTTTGTGAAGGTTTGTGGGAGGCAGGACTGTTTGTTAAAAATACAAGAATTTTTTGGTTTTGTTCCCCGTTGCCCCATCCTCATTATCTTTCAGCTCAGCACTAAGTATTTGCTTTTCTATCTGGCTCTGAATATTGATCATGACTACTAAGCTGTTTTTGCTTTTAAAACAAACCTTAACTCTACCTCTCATTTACACTAAAGCCTTATCTTGAAGGTCATTTTCACACAGTTGCCATGAGTTGCCAAAGAACTGTAGTAGAAATGGTGATGAGGCTTTGTCTGTTGGGGTTTTTGGTTTTTTACAACAGAGTGACATTTCACGTTGGATCTGATGGTTGGAATATCTGTTATATCTACATTTTCATCTATATCAAGAAGTGTTCTTATACATAAAAAACCTATGGAGCAAACAATAACCCACCTCCTGCCCCATCCCTGGTAGTGTTCAAGGCCAGACTGGATGGGGCTCTGACCAGCCTGGTCTAGTGGAAAGTGTCCATGCCAATGGCAGTGAGATTGGAACTGTGTGATCTTTAAGGTCCCTTCCAGCTGAAACCATTCTATCATTCTATGAGTAACTGTCTCTTTTCTCATATTAATGTAGCAATTACTCCCATCCTCTATTCCTAGAGCCAAGGTTGTGAAGAAGCTACTGAAGAATGCAGCACAAGAATTAATGAACAGGCCAGTTATGCTGTAAATAAACTTCGCGAGCTAAATGACAAGCTTGAGTATAAGAAACAAGCTCTGAATTCCATTTGTAATTCACCAAAACCCGACAAAAAGGTACGAACCTTTAGTGTCTTCAGTTCTTTTATTTGATTTTCTTTTTTTATCTTTTTTTTTTTTTATTATTTTTGGATATGTGTGTGTTTGTGTACTATCCAGTTGTCACATTTTGGACAGGTCAGATGCTTATTTCAGTCAACTTGTTAAACAGAAGCTGAAATCAGAACTTAGTATTAACTGGTTTTTTAATCATATCTAAAAGTTATTGTGACTAAAATTGTAATGCAATATATATTGCTTTGTTGGCCATGGAATAACGACCACTCTCCCGTGCTCATGCTGCTTTGTCGGTGGCAAGGGCTGTTTCTCCCTTGCCTCCCTGCCCTGCTGTGCCCGGGGCGATGCGCTGCTCAGCTCCTGTGCCCTCTGCTGCCTCCCAGGGGCACAGCACAGCGCCCGACTGCAGCACAGCTCCAACAGACCCCCTCCAGCTAAGGGATAAAAAACCCCAAACCTTTTGGAGTAGCTGGTTCCTTTATTAGGAGCTAGGAGAAAGCATCAAAGGGAAAATTCGGAGCCGTATGAAACTTTAAATCTCTGGAGTAAGGCAAACAAAAAATACCCTTTTCTCTTTGCAAAATGAAACAGGTAAGCAATCTGAGAATATACTCAGGAGAAGCAGGTGACTTGCACATGGCTTGGGCTAACTTATTTGTGTTGATATTACAAGGCCTGTTGTTCAGATGCAGTTGGGCCTGTCTTGTCAGGTGGAACGGGATTTGGTTGCAGATGGTAGCTGGTGGGTAAGATGAACAAGTAGCCAAGGTGTTTTCCTAAAATCCTGCTGCTAGGCATGACAAAAATGTACCTGGGTATTAGTCATTGCTCAGAACCTGGCTTCTTTATACATTCTTCCTTCACTCAGGGTGAGTGCTAAGATGCTTGTCTGAATAGGAGCTGACACCCCACTCACTCTCTGCTGCCCCAGCTCTGGGCATAGCTACCTCCAGGAGAAAGATGTGGACACTAGAGTTTGAGGCCAGCCTGGCTAGCTTCATTCCCTCTGTCCCTTCCACATCTTCCTTCTGCCAGAGGTACTGCAGGCAACTGAAAATGTTGGCAGCTGGTCTTGGGTGTCCCTCTTCCAACCCAAGCCCTTCTGTGATCAGATATAACTAAACCTTTATATAGTGTTCCATTCACATGAATGTTCTATGTTCCCTTTGCATTCTTGAAACCATAACAACTATATTCTTTCTGTGCTTAGGCTCTTGGGGAGGCAGGGATTGTACCCCTATGGAAGTAGTGGGTTTTTCCCTGTATGTTTTTGTTTCTAAAATATTCTTTGTCTTGGAAAATAGATACATTTCTGAAACAGAATAGTAAAATGGATCCAGTATTATTGTAAAGTCTCAGTATTTGGTTTGTAAATGTAACAGCTGTTTACTTATGATAAAATCTTACCAGTTGTTCTGTATTTATTGAATGTTCCTGGATGCTGCTGGAGTCAATGTAAGGTGATTGTAGAGAAGCCTCAGCATTGATAGCAAATAAAGTAAAATATAAAATTATTCTGAAGGTGAGGTATTTGCTAGAAAATTTTTATATAACCGTTGCATAGATAATGTTTTACATCTGACATGAGACAAAAATTCTAAACAAGATAGAATTCCTGTAGCTCTGTAGAATGTACCACTTGTGGTGTAAGTGATAGAACTGATAAATTTGGCTAAGTGGTGTATCATATTTAAAAATGGAAAAGTGTCATCTGCTTTTGCTGTGTTCTAATGGCACATCTTATGTATATTTCCACCTTCTCTTGTCATACTGTCTCCTGGCAGGATGTTTGGCTACTTTTTATGCTTTCCACAATAACAAATCCTTGCCTTCTCAAAATGAAAATGAAGTAAGTGATAACTTTGAGTGATTTCTAACATAGCTAAATTCCTAGAAATGAAATCTATTCCCAGGTTCTACAGTCACAATATGTACCTGCAAATGATAAAGATGTCTTCAGTAAGGTATATTTCATTAACGGCAATTTCAATTTCTTATAAAACATACCATGTGTAATATATAATCTTATCTCAAGTGTCTTTTATGCTGGTAGTGTGATAGTAGCTGTACTTCTAACTTGTTTTTTATTTTAGTGTGAGGGTTGACCTTTAAGATTGCTATGTGCTCTAGAAATTAGAGTAATCATCGATTCCTTGTGATTTTTTTTTTTTTTTAATCCACAGGAATTGTTCTCCCTCTGCTTTTGTACCTTTTCTTCTTTTGGAACAGTGTCCCTAAAGACATAAAGCTTGTGTGCCGCACAAGCTTTTTCCTGCCAATTGTAATGAATAAACTTTTCTCTGCAGATTGTTTCTAAGCTGAAGGATGAAATTACTCTGATGGAGAGAGAGCACAGTGACCTTCAGCTGCACATTGCAAGAACAGACTGGTGGTGTGAGAATCTTGGCATGTGGAAAGCCTTCATTGTCTCAGGAGAGGTAGGGGATTTTATTCTGCCTTTTTATCTTCTGGGTCTATTCAAACTTGCGTGAAAAACAGAAGAAAAATGTGTAGATTCTTTCCTTATACCTGTTTATACTTAAAATTGACTTGTGGGAGAAAGAACCCTAACCTCTTCTGAGCTCCTCTTCTGTTTCCCCAGTGGCTACTATGATACATACACAGAGTTCTATTCCTCAGACACTGTTGTAATGGAGTTATAAAGATTACCTGCATGTACATAAACAATTCTGGCACTGGGTAAAGTCATTTTCTATCTTAGGGGCACTGTTTTTCATGAGAACTGTCTCTTCCTATATTACCATGTTATTGCACTTGGGTCCAGTTGTCTCTCTGCTATGTCTCAAAGATGCAGTGCTTATACTTTTTGGGTTTTGTATTATTGTATTTATTGGCTGAATAGTTTCAAGGGATTTGAATGCCCAGAAAGAAAGTGCTTTATATCTGTAAGTTGAAGAAGTTACTTTTTTTGTTAATCTTGTTTTGCTGTTCAATCTGGGCATAGGCAGACAATTGTAAAGTGCATGCAAAAAATTGTGATGCAAACAAAAACTATTACCGTCTTCTGGCTCTCTATTAATGCTTCCCACGGAAGGAACTCAGTGAATGCTTGTTATGTAGTAAGTGTAGGCTGACATACATAAGTAATCTTTACAGTATCACTACAAAGAACTTAAGATTAATTTGGTCTCTACTGGCTTGCCTTTGTATGCCATTAAGAGAATGTTCCTGAAATGAAGACAAATAGTTTTCTTGAGGTAACTCTTTATTGGAGGAAAAAGGTATGTGCTGTTGAGTTTATTTGGTTGTGTCTTAAGCTCTTGCAAGCCAGTGATAGGTCTAGTTCAAGTCATTGTAAAAGAAATAAACCCAAACAGGTCAAAAAATGTAAGGTGCCAGTTTTAAAACCAAATTCTTGATGTAGAAACATCTGGATTTGGTTTTGTTTTAATGCTGTTTGCAGGTGACACTACTGAGAACTGAAAAGTCCTTAAGTTGTCTTCTTAAAAATTATTTGTAGCTTTTGAAGCCTGGTCTTAAAATCTGGTAAATTTTGGGTGCAGAAAAACTGCAGAATGGCAGCTTTCTTCACGTATGTAACAATATACAACTGTCCAGCCTCTCTGTCATTACCAGAGGAGAAGGTGATTTGGCTGAATTAGGGGGAGGTTGGAAGAGGCTTTTAATTGCTTGCTGCCTTAGCTATAACTTATGAGTAGTACTGGATTAGGTAATTAAATATAGGCTTGCATTAATTGTACTGTTGGCATGCTTCAAAGGGTAGGCTGGAGAAAACATGGATGTTGTAGTTATCTATGTTAATTTATTTCTTGGGAATGTTCTAGCTGCAGTTGATTATTTCAGGGGGCATAGGTAGATGACATAGTCTTTCTATCTGCAAAATATGTTGCTGCCAATCCCACAATATAGCTCTGTGATTTTAGAGAGATAAAACCTTGGCCCTATTGTTTAACAGAAAAGCTTAGTAAAAGTAAATTTTGCTATAGATCTTGAGCTGAAAGTGTAATAGCCAGTCATTGACCTTTTAAACTGATCCACTAAATCAGTTAACAGAGAATGCACAAATGAAAAAAGTTACTTAGGTCTTGGAAAAAAACATGTCCAAACTCTTGTTTGTAATCTCTTAGTTTGAATCTTTCAGTCTTTATAGTTTTGAACAATTTAAACATACTAACTCTATGTGTGTGAACTATATATATATATTAAAAAATCAGTGCAAATAATACCATCTCTAGGTGTCTTTTGGTAGCTCATATTTCTGATAAAACTTACTTTGGAGACTCAGTGTTTTGGCTGACTCGTGGAGGTTGGAAAATACAGTAGGAACATGCAGAATGAAGGGGCCTATGATAACAACTTGTGTAATTCTGTGAGTCTCTTCCCCATTACAGGTATATAACTTAGAGCTAAATAACCTAACTTGATCTGCTTGCTTTAATGGTTTTGGCCTTGTTATCATCTAATATTTTAACAGACATTCTGTCTCCCTTGTCCAAAGAAAGACTGTTTCAGAGCATAACATCGACTAAAAAATCTATTGCTTTCATAAGGAATTGAGTTTGTAGATCTGAATAAGGTGAAAAACATTGCATGTTTCTTATTGTTACCACATTACACCCAGACAAGAGGTGGCTGAAAAGCTGCTCAGTGGACAAGAACTTGGGGCTGCTGGTTGACAGCTGTCTGAACGTGAGCCAAGAGGGTGCCCAGGTGGTCAAGGAGACCAAATGCATCCTGGCCTGTATCAGAAACAGTGTGGACAGCAGGAACAGGGAAGTGATTTTTCCCCCAGTACTTGGCACTGTACAGGCAGCATCTGAAAACAGGGCTAGAGAAGGGTTAGGAAGGTTGGGAAAAAAGCTGGATGATTTTTTGGGCAGGCGCGTTAGAAGCGCAGTCTCACAATGTGGCATGCAAGGTTTGTGTTCAGCAGGAACTCTGGGCTTCAGCTCTGACCCTTGGAGCACCTTTTGGCTGGAAACAGTAAATATGCTGGTGGCTTGTCAGATGTGCAGCTCATCTTGAGTGGGCTGCAGGTCTGTCAAGGATAAATGCAATCCTTGAACACATTAGGAGAGGAAATTCCACTCAAGATGAGGAAGTGTTACAGTCACTTTGCAGGTGCTGGACTGTTTCCCTTGAGAGGGGTGGATTTGAATGAGGAACTTCTCCCATGAGAAGTGGTTCTGAAAGCATTTTTGTTTGCTTAACTTAGCAAAAGGGAGAATCAGAGGAATACAGCTCTCTAGTTAGAATTCTTTCATGATAGCAATTGTATGAGATGGTGCCTGCTAACAGCAGAGGACTAGATCTCCTGGTTTAGAAGACTTCCTAACATTCAATTTTTCTCTTTTCCAGTTTACTCATTGATTTGGAAAAATTAAATTCACAAGCACCAAAATTGATAAAAAATGTTACATTTTTAAGAGGATCCTGAACATTTTCAGTATTTATATGAGGCTATTTGAGGATACTTGAAAAAAAGCTGTAATGTGTCTACATCTAGTAATTGGACTTTAGAGGATGCTGCACATAGCTTGAAGCAGGAGTATTAAGTCCTCCCATTTTGAAAATGTGCTTTCAGAGGAATGACTCTCTCCTGACAATTACAGTTCAGATTACCCTACACATGCAAAGCCTGCCCTGGGAACAAATTTGGCATGGAGAATCATAGGCGTGACTCAAATCAGCAATTTCAGCACTGATCTCCCAGTATTGATAAATGACATCCAGGAGGTATTTATGGGTCACCTACAAACACAGATCCAATCTAGCTCAGGGCAGACAGGTCCCACATTATCCCAGTTGTTCTGCACTGTGTCTCTCTGACCTGCATCTTGGAGGCTGTTCAAGCATCTATTTCTGCAGCAGTCTGGCAGGAGATAGGCACTTCTCCAAAGAGCTGTGCTGAGAACCAGGCACATTTGCAGGCATTCAGGCTGGTGCTTTGTATTCTGTCTGAGTGCTGCTGCAGCTTTTTGACAGAGATTTGGGAAATCTGGGCCTCAGAATTGGCTTTCCAGTGGTCCTTGTGCAGCTTTATGAGGAATGCATCACAGCATCCGTAGCATTGTGTTGTCAGATCTCTACAGGCTTCTCAGAAAATGTGTCATAATTATATGAATTCTTAAAGTTAATTCTTATCCTAATTAGATTAGTTAAATATTCTTTTTTTAAAAGCTTTCAAGTTATAACTTTGCTCAAAAAGACTGGGAGTGGTATTTTATAATTAGCTTATCGTTATTTGCATGTATATAAAGACAAGCATTCTAGAGTGAAATATTTCATGCATTTCCCTTATTTTTCTTTCATAATCAATTTGTGTGTCTCCTCAAAATAAGTAAACAAAAATTTGTACCAATAGGACATAAGGATGAAATTCTTATATCAAATTAAGAAACAGTGTGGTCACACTGCTGCCGTTGTCTCAAGGAAAATGGTTTATCTTTGCTGTAGTTTTCCCATTTGCACAATGTGGTTAATTGCTTCTCCTTCCTCTGGCTGAGGATTGTAGTTGGATTAATTAGTATTTTTGTAAAGTTGTTAGTCCCTCAGAAATAGTGCATGGATACCACAAACTGTGCAAGGAGAACAGCTCCAGCTGTTACAGCAGGACCCAGCTGCAGAGCTGCTGTGCCTGGTCTGTGGGTCAGCCTCAGCAGAAGCACTGGGAAGGGAGGGTGGAAATAAAGGGAGAACACTCAGGTAAATGCAGATAGGAGAGATGGACTATTGATGAGCAATCACAAAGCTACTGGTAGGTACCTTAAACACCAAAATAATAGACTCAGCTGTTTGAAGAAGACATGTCAGGGAGACTTGACTGCTGGTGGACAGCATTGCAAAACTGCATGTAAGGTGTAATAGTGGTTAGCTGGAGGACTGATTCAGGACTGGCACAGCATTTTGGGTGAAGGTTAGTTCAGTAAGGGAATTGCACCATATGTAGCTTCAAATCTCAAGAGAAGTGTGGGACTGATGACTGAGTTAGCAAGCCAGTCATCTGGCAGCTCAAATGTTCCACTTTTTACTTTCAACAGAGATTACCTTATCTGGTTTTTCTTCTCCCACAAGGTTTTAGAGGAGAATGGAGAACAAGTGCCCTGTTACTCTGTCATGGTGAGTTTACAAGAAGTCGGTGGAGCTGAAACTAAGAACTGGACGGTTCCCAGGAAGCTCAATGAGTTTCAGAACCTACACCGCAAACTCAGTGAGGTACGAATCCTGGTTATGGGAGGGAAAAGATTCAAAGTGCCAAAATTTGTCAGAATGGTAAAAATTTAATGGTGCCAGTTTTAATGCCAGCCTTTTGGCTTTTAGCCCTTTAGAGCTAGATTTCTATCTGCATATTTTTGGTCTCTGACAGATGCTTATAAAACTTGTTTATAATGCTCTGCACCATACAAGAGCCTGCTATCAGAATGAGGTCTCATGTCTGGCTTCTAGGGAAGTATTAGAAAAACTTTTTTGTATTTTTATTTGTATTTTGCTTTTGGGGAGAGAGAAGGTTGATATTTTTTTTCACAGTGCTTTAACCTTTCTGTCTGATAAGGAATAGATAATGGTGCTGTAAAAGGAAAGGGTTTGGATGTGTCAACCCATTGTGGGAAAGGGAAGGTGTTTTCTTGAGAGGGCTGTGGAAGGGAGATGAGAGCAAAAAGGAGTCTCTTCATTTCCGTTCTGAGCCACCTTTTTCTCTGCATACATCTTAATTGAGCTCTTCTTTCTCCTACACAGTGTTTTCCGTCATTAAAGAAAGTTCAGTTGCCTTCTCTCAGCAAACTGCCCTTCAAATCCATAGACCAGAAATTCATGGAGAAATCCAAGAACCAGCTTAATAACTTTCTACAGGTAAGAAAATAAAGAAAAAAAACCCCCAACATATATTTAAACAGGAGAATTGGGAGGCTGGTGCCGCTTTATTGCCTAAAGAAAGAGCCTAGAACAAATACGCCAAATGTAAGGTTTCACAAAATAAATGTCAAAGTTGTCCAAAATGCCTGAGGTTGAAATGAGTTCGACTGATAGTAACCATTCCTCTAGTGGTAAGTTAATTTAAACTTTGATTAATTAAGGAATAGTAAATAATGAATCATTTAATTGCTACTTTCAGCTAAAACTCTTCACAACAAATTCTTTACAAATGAGAAATTGTTATAAAACAAGAAAGTTGTAAGATTAAAAGCTTCATTCTTACTAGTTCCAGTACTTTAGAAATAGCTTCTTAAAGTATCTTTGTGAGATAGGGATTTTTGTCTCACACTACCTCTGAGCTGTGACTTAATCAATTTTATTGGATGCCTCAACACATCTTATTCTTTAACAAGAAATATTTAATTGATGTGTTGCTGTGTTGTGATGTTTCATTATTTTTGTTTCATAGAAATTACTCTCTGATGAAAGACTCTGCCAGAGTGAAGCACTTTATGCCTTCTTGAGCCCCTCCCCAGAGCACCTCAAAGTTATTGATGTGCAAGGAAAGAAGTCATCATTTTCACTCTCCTCATTTCTAGAACGACTTCCTGGTGATTTGTTTTCTCATCAGGAGGTAAGTGGTAGAAAAGTAATCTTCCCAAATTTAATTACTTATCCTAAGTAAGCAGGGAGAGTCATTAGTATTTGAATGGCAGGCAATATTTCCAAAGGTCATTTGTAATTTACTGTAAGTGAACAAACAGTCAGAAGTAAGAGCTGCCTATGAATTTAAAAGATGTTTATTAATAAAATGGGTTTCCTGCCTTTTGGTACATGCATATAGGCAAATGTGTAAGCTATTGCAAATAAACAAATTGCAGTTCATCTGGGATTGTTTATTTTATTATAGCAGAATTTTCCACTTTTTGAGTTCTGGATCTTTCCTTGTGATAGGGGTTTTGGCAGGTAAAAATAATTCTTACTTGGGAATATTCTCTTGGTAAGAACAGCTTGTCCTGAAAGGATATTAAGGATACAGCTTCTGAAGCAGAGCTAGTTTTGACAAATCTGTTGGCAAATAGTACAGGCTTACTAAGGGAATTGGCAAATGCAGGCAGGAGCCTATGTGAGTAAACCAGTTGTAGAATTTGTTATTAAGCCATAAAAACCCATTGTTTATCAAAATGTAATTAATCATAGATTAGTGACTAAAATAGCTCATTGACTAAATTGACCATAACTCCATGGCACTCTATTCTGTGTTGTTCATGTTCAGATAATGCAACATTCAAGGAGCTGTTTCTATTCCCCCTTTTAGTTATATGTTACACAAAATTCATATAAGAGAGTTGATTTCTTTCATGCTGTACTTGTCTGGAGTGGATGGGTCTTATGCAGGATAATTTGAGTTTGGGGAGCATGTACAGTTCTAGCCTTTTAATAGGGAGAAAGGTGGTCTTGCATCTCAGAAATAAGAAAATCATATATATATATATATTTCAAAATTATACTGTGTTTGCATCTAGATGCTGAATGCATGTGCCTCATTTCAGAGTAATAAATACAAAAAAAGTTTGAGAAACTAGTTTTACACTTTGATAGAAATACTGGAGTTCTAAAATCCAAAGTGCTTTCACTAAAATGACTGTTGGGTAGAAGTAGCATAAAAGCATTGAAGTGTGAAGCTATTTGTATTTTGCTATTTAATTGAAGAACATCTTCAAGACAAAGCCAGACTGCATAGATATTGTATTATGGGAGCATGTAGGAGGAAATAGTTGGGAAATACAGGAGAACGAAAGAGATTTTTTAATACTAGTGTGTGAGAGGAGAAAGAACAAATAAACAAAACAGAAATTATGCAACTGTTGCAGAAAAGCTAAAGGAAGTAGAGCAAAAAATGCCCACAGAGTATGGCAACAGGAGTTGGAACATAACTTCTTATTGAGTTTAAATTTAATACTGCTTATTACTTGTTGGACTAGGAGCTTAATTTTGGCTAGAGTGTATTATGCCAGGCACTGTGCAAATGCCCCATGGCAAAAGACCATCCTGCTTCACGTTTTTTGTCCCTCTCCCTGCTTTCCTTAAGCTTACGCATAAGAGAAGACAACAAAACAGAGATGGTGGTAACAGTTAGACCCTCTGAGTATGTCAAACAATTACCCTAAAGTGAAAATAATAAAATAAAACAGAGGGAGATGGATTGTAAGGCAGTCTGGGCTCATCTCTGCTGCTTCCTGGACTCCCATGTCATTCAGTAAGCGCTTTGGATCAGCTCAGTCTTGCCCCATTGATAGAATCTTGGATACTTTCCTAAAGCAGTTAAACTGGACTTAAATCATTTGGTAAAAGGTCATAAATGAAGTTAGTTTTGTTAAACCACATGTAAAGCTGGTGTAAATTGTGTTCTTTTTGTAACTGAGAATTCCTGGTTTAGTTTGTATTTTGGACTTTGTAGCAGAGAATGCTCTCATTTGGCTCTCTCTGTGCCCTTACATCTCCTCTCACATTTTTCAAATATATGTCAGAGCAATAATATTACCTCATGAGCGTTGTGTTCAGGATTAGATACTGCAGCAATTTCTTTATATATACAACTTCTTGGACAGGGTTAGATTTAGAATGTATTTCTTAGCTCTCTGGATCAAAACCAAATCAGAGCAAAAATGCAGTTGATATCATCTAGAAAGAAGGGCTTTTAGGTTTATAAATTTACTGGATAGAAAATGCACTGTAGTGTAAGAATTTACAGTTCTTATTGCATTTTCTAAATGAAATGAGATTCACTGAATAGCAGAAAAATAAACCAATATTAGATGATGGAATGATGAGGATGAAAGGAACAGATGATTGATATCTCTGAAAACCAGGCTGAAGAAGAAAACTTGCACATCATTCTGACCATTCCTGATCCAGAGACTGGGGCATTGCACCAGCCTCAGTGGAGGTCAGGTCTGCCTCTCTTTAGCTTTACTCAAAGCATAGGCAGGCAGGGGATGATCCAGGAAAGCAAAGGGATGCGTTGGATTCCATGGGTAATGATAGGTGTTGTAGTCCTGATCCTGAAGCAATTTTCATGACAGTGAGAAACAACCTGCTGTCTGCCCTTCACTCTTGAATAGATGGTACTGCCAGAATTGAGGTGGTTCAACCCAGTCATCTTCTGTGAGTCTGTATGAATAACTCTTCTCCCTTTGGTGCCCTGAGCTTGGGTGTCCTCAGGCTCAGGTCACTAAGTATCACAATATCGTGTTTCTGCCTGGGACTAGTTTTCATTAACAGTGCTTGTCTCTGTAGTGGCCAGTTCCCTTTCCACTGCTGGATTTGGTTCCAAGCTTGCTTCAAGGACAACTGGTTAGTGCCTGATCCCACTCAGTGGCTTCAGCTGTGAAGGCACTGTCTGTTCTCCTGGGGAGCCAGCTACCTGCTTCTCCCTGTGCAACAACCAGATTTTCCCCTTTTCTTCCCAGCTGTTTGCATTGCAAACACCTCCAGCTGTCTAGCTCCCCATCCTGAATGTTTATGGGTGTTGTGTCAGAGGAGGCTTTGCAATCACAAATGCTGTTGAGTGCCATCTCCTGCTTACAGCTCTCACCTGTTTCCTAGCAGTACACGACTCCCACATCACCTGCTTTCTTTTATCCAGCTGGTGTTGGTGGGGCAATACAGGCAGTAGATTCTGCCTATAGCATTGAGGTGCTTACTGGGACAAGGCTGCAAACACAAGATACAGCAGTGATGATGATTCCAGCAGTGCAGTGTCCTCATCACTTTAGTCCAATGGGAAGTTTCCAAGCTCCCTAGCAAGGTTCCTGTTTGCTAGATCCTGCCAGCAGCAGTTTTTGACTCTAGTGCTGTTGTTTGAGAGGACTGGCTGTGCTCCTTCCCCAGAGCATGGCAGTAACTAAATCCATTCTGGAAGAAGGCTGGGAATTGCAGCACACACCCATGTTGTCTTTCTCTTCCCAGGAAGAAACAGAAGAGGACAGTGACCTGTCGGACTACGGAGAGGAGGTGGATGGGAAGAAGGACTCTCTTGCTGAACCGTGTTTCATGCTGATTGGAGAGATTTTTGAACTGCGAGGAAGTAAGATGTAAACCTGCTCAATTGCTAATGGAATCTCTTGGCTCTGTAGGGCACTTCATAAATCAGATTTTTTTGCTGTTTCAGTATGTGGAAACATTCTTGCAATCTATATGGCCAGTTTGGAACCAAGCTATTCTTCAGTTGTTCATAACTTTGGAGCTTTCATTAAAAAGTGAAATTACAATATAAAATGACAATAAAAATATAACTGGTAGGGGAGAGCATTTGCACTTAATATTTTTAATTTTTTCATGGAAAAATTAGAAAAAAGGAGAGTAGTTTTCTTTTTGTAAATAGGCTCTTCATTAGATTATAGGAATTCTAGAGGAAGGAAAGATGGCTTTGTTATAGAACATGTCTCTGACAAAGAAATATAATTTTAATATCCATTTTAAGTGAATTACATAGGCATTTTAGTTCTGTAACTTGTATGACGAAAATGATGCTAGAATTGTGGTATATTTAAATACTGGATTTTTCCCCCCCTTTATGGAACTGAATGATGATAATAAAGAAAACTATTTTTGTTTCTATTTGAATGTGCAGCCACACACGATGCTCTATAAAATTATTTACAGGGCAATTATTGCAAAATGTACCACCTTCCAAAAATGGCAGATGTATCTTCCAAATATAGACTTTATTGTGATGGTGAACACTATGAAAGAAAGATTTACCAGTAATTACTAGGAAGCACTCACTTTTGTTTCCTTTATTTGTAATGGAAAGCTGACTGCTTGGTTTGAGTGAAAATGTTTTCAGAATTTTGATGGTGCTGCTGTGTGTACTTTATACTAATAGGTATGAAAAGGGACATATGTTTTTTTTTAACATTTCCTGGACATTTGGTTTTTTTGTAGTAGAAGGGTTTTGAGCAGTTGTATTGCTCAATAAACTTGAAATATTCTTACATACAAAAATTTACAGTATAACCTAGAATGCATTTTATATGCATACTTATATAATCTGCAAGAATTAAAAACCATACAGCAAACAGTACAAGGAACCTAATCAAGAAAAATGAAACCTCTGTACAATTAATGGAATTTTAAGAAGGGTTATAACAATGTGTTTACTGTAGGGGTGGGTTGTTTGGGAGATAGGGGTAAGTTTTGCACATGATCATGAGTTCTGTAATGTTATTAACTTCTTGGTCATTATGTTTTATAATTTTTCATTGTTCTAGTGTTCAAGTGGGTCAGAAAAACATTAATTGCACTAGTACAAGTCACTTTTGGAAGAACTATCAACAAGTAAGTAGCTGTTGCTTTAACTGAACCTTCATCATCATTCTATGAAAAAAAGCCTGACAGAAGAACTGTTTAAAAATAATCTGGACATCCTGTTGGATATGATAATCTGCATTTGTTTTCCACAGCTCAATTTACAGCTATGTTATGTTTGTTAGAGAAAACACAGATACGTGAATTATCTTTATGTAGCCAGGTGAGGCCTGCCTGAGGCAATGAGTGTGCCTGTCTGTAAACAGTTTGGTGTGGAAAGCTGTATCCCTGAGAAACAAATCAGAAGTATTCAAATACTTCAGATTCAAACAGAAACAAATTTTTAGAAGTATTCTACCAGCATAGCAGCCTGTTCTTTGTCCAGTCAGTGACTAAATTTCCACATGCCAGCATGGCTTTTAAAGCCTCTTATGTATATTATGTAGCAGTAAATTGGACTGGTCACAGACAGTATCCACTCACTGAGTTTTTAAATTGATTGGTTCATTTGTTCATACCCTGCTGGTAACTGGAAAATGCCTGAAGGAGGACAGAGAGGGAGAGAATGTGTGAGCATAGCTTGCATGCAAAGTTCCTATGTAGCTTTTTACATGTAGGTTGACTTTATTGATTTTAAGGGATTTGGCTGTATGGCAGCTGTAGTGACTGGAGCCTGCTCTCTACCTTAAGACTCCTGGTGCTGAAGGCTACAGTGACTGGTGCAGCCACAGGAAGAGGCTCCTATCTCTGTAATCCCTTCAGTAATGTGCTTTGCTATCTGTGAAGGAACTTACTGTGCTTCTATCAAAACTGTCTATTTTTATCCTAGCAGGCACATCTCTGCAGGCAACTAGTTTGGAGTTTGCTGCAATTAGTTACCTGATTTTCCTGACTTTTCCTGGTGGAGCCTTTGTAGTGCCCATCCTTGAAATGTAGTTTGATGTATATTTCAATGTAGTACTTTTAATTTGTAATGTATGTTTGTGGATTACATTGAAAAGCAGCCTTCTCCAGATTGAAGTCAGGTATCTGGAGTGACCTAGATCCTAGAGCACCCAAAGCTGAATATGACCTGCTGTGATGCCAATGAAATCAACTCAGGTATATTGGCAAAATTACATGAAAAAGAACACCTCTTCCACTACTTTGAAGAGTGAAAAGAATAAATCTGGATAAAACATGAAAAACTAGCTCTGATGGGCTCCTTTCTACACTCTGTTACAGGCAAATCCGCGACACTGTACACTGGATGTTCAGTGAACCGATGCTTGTTTACTACATTGGTGTGTTTCGAGATGCTTTTTGGCCAAACGGAAAGTTAGCTCCACCACCGAGAGCCAAGAGTGATGAACAAAAGCAGGAGACAAAACAGAGAGCCCAGCAAAAACTACTTGAAAACATTCCAGGTGAGATGACTTTGATTCTGCTTAATCACAGATTCAATAACTAATAAGGAAACTGGTTAATTAAATTGTTTTCCTGTAGAGTTCTAAATTATGATTATTTGCATAAATAAGGATGATTTTGGTCTTAGTCTTTGCCTCTCCTGCCTGTCTGGTAAAAGGCATGAATTCAGATATTATTGGTAGATGCAAAATCAAAATTGCTGTATTTCTGTGCATAATATTAATCAAGAACCTCAGTCAATTCTCTCTCTGCTGGTTCTCTGTGAGCAAATATGTGGCTCTGCTACTTGGAATTACTTGCCAAATAGAGAGAGTGGCATCACCCCAATTACTTCTTCCTCTTATATTTCAAAGTTAGAGAGAAAGGGATCTACCCATGCTGTCAGTGTTGTGTGTTGTCTATTTCTGATAAGAGGTCTCAGGGCACTGAACATTGGAGTGACCTGCAGCCTGTGCAGAAGATGATCCTAGATGGAGTGGTTTTTTCAGTACTTTCCTTTGCCTACCCTTATCTCCCAAGCCTGGGCAGCTGCCTTGTCAGCCAGCATGTTTCTGGGGCACCATTCTGAGATGCTCCATCCTGTCCCACTCACAGGACAGCAAATCCAGTTACCTATTTCTGACTCCTCAGAGATCATGTAAACCCAAAGGCACCTAACTGAAAATAATCAAAATCATTACCTTTAGCACTTGGAAATGCACTTAAACATAGCTTGAATGCTTTTTCTCTGCTCCATCTGAAAAGAATGAGCTTTTTTTATGGCTTCACTTAGATATCTCATATACCCCCCATGCATTAGATAGTTTAATCAACTTCTACTGCAGAAAAGGAGTAGGTATGCGTGCAAAATATTTGTCATTTGATGTGTAAACAACCTTCATTTACTGCCTGTGTTATATACTCATCTACTTACCTAAACAAACTTCCATAGTTGGTTTGTGGTATTGTTTGATTTTCTGTTTGTTTCTGAGCTTGGAGCTATATGTCAGGACATAGCTGAATGCACCTTAGATTAATGATAGAGCACTGAATCACTATTTATTCTCTAATTTAATCCAAAATGTAAATGATTGACTTAGAATTCTCTTAACTGCCTTCTTGTGGGAAGTATTCCCTGTGAAGATTGAGAGGCAATTCAAGTGCTAAATTTGTAGAAACTGTGTCTTTGTGGCTGAAGGTGTATTTAAGTGAATGGTTTAATGATGTGTGAGATGAGACTTGACTCAGTGAGGTGAACTGCTGAAAAGGCATTCTACATATCATGTTAGAACACTTAAAACGTTCTGAGATGCACACACTATTATCTATTGGGTAACGTGACAATAAGGCTATCTCTTCTAGCTGTGTTTTTAAAAGGTTGGTAAGTAGGGACTGTATCTTGTAGCCAAGGGCCAATGAAGTGCAGTGGCTTTGTTTCCCCCTCCCTTATGGGTCTTTATGTTTGAACTATATGATCTTGATGGTCTCTTCCAACCTTGATGATTGTGATTTTGGGTAGCAGAATGATGATTCTGTGATTCTGGCTGGAAGTTTTGGCCAGTGTGAGTGAAACAATATGAACTGAAGTAATGTTTGTTGCAGATACTCTGCAGAATCTTGTTGGACAACAAAATGCCCGTCATGGTGTAGTGAAAGTGTTCAATGCATTGCAAGAGAGGAAGGCTAATAAGCATCTACTTTATGTGAGTAACTAGAAAATCAGCTTTTTAACTTCATAACTGTAAGTTACTGAGCTCTACTCACTCAGTATTAAAGCCTAGGGGGTGTATTTGTGCAGAGATTTATTTACTATTAAAATAAGTCAGATGCTCTAGGTTTGATCACTTGACTAAGTTTGAATAACAAAAGACTGTTTAACAGCAGCATTGTTTTTGTCTAAAAGATATCCTCTACCACATCTAATGTGCCTGACTTCATACAGTACAAATTAATTTCTTCATACACCTTAGAAAAATAACATACCTTGGAGAATCCTAGAGAAGGGGAGCTCCAGGACTGGCTCATAGTTAGGACATGACAGCCCTCCAAAAGTTCCACTCCTCAGCTGTTGGGACTAGTTGGATTATGCAGCTAGATCTAAGTATAACTTTCTCAGTCAGTCTCTTCTGGCACATTCCAGACAGCAGCCTGTCACACAGTGCTGCCCCAGCACAGGAGAGAAGGTGCATGCCCTGGTGCTTGCTTATGATGCTATGGAGTCTTTGACAGAACAGCACAAGTTTATACTGGGTGGGAAATCCCCATCTGAAAGGAGCTGCCCTTAACACCTGCCTCCTTTCAGCCTTAACACATTTCCCATGTTATCTGTAGGCCATGTGCTAACTTCTGGATGAGAGAAAAGTAGTTGAACAAATGATGAAGGTAATCAAACCTATATGCTTCTGTTATTTGTGATTATCTAAAAATGACAGAAAGGAGGAAGAAATTCTCATTTGGTTGGCACCTGCATCATCTTTTTTCTGTTTTTCAGGTTTTGCTGGAACTGCTGCTAACTGAACTGTGTCCTGAGCTGAGAGCTCATTTAGAGCAGCTTAATGCCACTTAGGTTTGAAATCTGCACAATTGGACCACTAGAGAAATGTCTATGTTCAAGAATAGACATGAAACTTATTTTCCTCTTTTCCATAGAGGGCTGAGGACTATGATTATTTTTAGCATTTTTCTTTCCTCTTGAGTTTTTTTGTGAAGTAAACAGACTTGAAAAGATCTGATGCTGTTGTAGGGTAGACAAAAAAATGCTGTATAGCTGCCAATTTTTATTTAAATTGTTCTATTTGACTACTCCTCTGTTTCAAATATAGATTGAAAAATAAATGTTCATATATGCTGAAAGAAACCAGAAGATATTTTAAACATTTATGGGAAGAAATTTTGCTTATAGTGGTAAACTAATGAATGTTGTACAGTTCTAATCTCCTCACTGAGGATCTGAGCATTCCTCTTTTTTTTGTGTATTGAAAAAGCCTTGTTGTGCAATACTACATGTAAAGCTATTGTGAAAATTTTATCAATTTTGGTTTTACCAAAGATTTCCTGTAGTTTGAAGCATTTGTAAGCAATAAATATCACAACTGGATTGCAGCACTTGATAATGAGGCTGTACTGACAACGGATCAATGAGTTTGACAGCACTAGTTTCATAAGAAATATCTATATTGCTTTGAAGTCTGTGTCAAAATTATGTATTGTAAACTGGTATGTCCTAACAGAATGCCTGTGTTCAATGTTAGTTCAGAGATTAGTGCTTATGAATTGCTTCTATGAATGACCAAGTAGACATTTAATTAAACCATTCTGATAACTTCCCTGATATTATTCAGGGCTGTTTTACTCAAATGCCCCAATTTCAAATAATCTTCAAATCATTCCCTTATTTTATACGAGGAAAGAAAACGGTCTTCAGTGGTTGGTTTTTTTTTTTAATTTATGTAAAAATATGTAAATATGATGTTAATGCACCTCTAAATAATTAAACATCATCAAAAATCCCTAGCTGACACTCATTACGGTCTTCTCAATTTGGTACAGTTGTGCTCTTAGAAAAACTACTTGCAATTATGATTGGCTGTACTGTAAGGTACATACACACAGTCTGGTATGATCTATTTAAATCCACATTTTTAGTAACATCTAGCCTTATGTTCCAACAGTTTCAGAAAAGTTTTCAAGTCGTGGCACAGTCCTAAGAAGCAAGGCAAGTTCTGCACTTACAAAGCTTCATAAATAAACAGGCATTTAGAAATGTGCAAGCTTACCATAGCAATCAGTAAGCTTTCCTAGTGGTTAATTGAAGTATCTTTTGATAAAAGATCCAGCTTGACATTGCTCAGACGTACATACTCCTAGCCAAAAGATTTCCAAATATTTCTAATACAGAGGCAGTGTGAATGCAATATGAAAGACTGAGGAAAACAGGCCTTGTCCTGAGGACATATATTCAGTATTTCCATACTAATGTTTGGGGCTTTCCCCCCACAGTTCTGTAAGTAGTATTTATTAGTTTTAGAAGCTGGTATGGTTTGAATTGTAAAAAGCTTGGTTTTCTACTGGACAGTTTCCAACTTTGAGTCTCTGCAATCCAAAAGCAAAATGTAGAAAGACTCTTAAGTAAATCTAGATGCTTTATATACTATGTGGAAGAAAGTATAAGCACCACTAACAAGTTTTAAAAATGCCTGTGGCCTGTGAGTGGGCTGTATGTGAAAATGAGACAAGTTTGGGTTCAAGCTTTTCAGAATATTAAAATTTAAATATTATATATGCAAAAAGGAAATAACCATCTTTATTTGGTTTTGTTTTGATTCATGTGCAATGTAGCAATATGACATGAAGAAAATACATCTGTCCCAGTGAAATGTCCTTAATAAACCTTTAAGTCTTCAATATAATTTTTAAAGAATCTGTCTTGGCTTCATCTGAGTTAAAGAGAGTGTGAACTTTTTACCTTCTCTTTATTTAGATAAAATAAATCAGTGAATTGATTTAAATAATAATTTATAGAAAGTTTAAAAGCAAGCAGTAAGTGATGAACAGTCTATAATTGCTGGAGATTAATGATGGTTTATTGTAGGAAATATATTTATATACCAGTTGCAGTTAAAAGAAACACTAAATTCTCCCAAGATTAGCTGACAATTGAAGGTGAGAAACAACAACAGGATCCAGATGGCATGCCTTTAAAAACAAAGAAAATCAGAGTTCCGGTTTATAGCTACAATAAAATTGTATGTTATCAATATGACATTAGTAAGTCTTTAAGTGTCAAAAAAAATGAGTCAACTTGCTGAAGTATTGAAGAGTTAACATTTGGATTTGAATCCTTTTTCTGATGCCACATAATAAAAAAAAAATAGTATTTAAAATCAGCATACTGGACTATAGTCTTAGTCTTGGGTTTATTTTTTTTAATTCTGTGTGTTGGCATGGCATATGCAGCACCACAGTAGAAAAAAAAATTTGCTTACAGACTGGATGAGTTTCACTCACATCCCTCACCTATGTCAGGACCTTTAGGGATGCCCATATTCTCTTTCTCATCTCTTACAAAACTGACTTGGTCTAAGAATGGTAGGCCAAAACCAGAGCTGAGCAATCAATTAAAACAAATATGACTTTAAGTAAGTGTAATTGTACAGTTAACATGAGAATTATACAGTTAACACAAGAATTAACAGGTACAAAAAAAAAAAACCTGGACACCCCCACAACTCTTTTGAAGTTACTGTTTCAGGGAGCTTCCTTGTTTATTTTATGTTGCTTCTCTTTTGCTATTGATTGAGAGACACATGACACCAGTCACAGGAACTATCTCTTTATAGCGAGACATTAGTGACATTCCTAGATCAGTCTCAGGTGTACAGCAAGTGAATAACCAATGAAAGTCATAGTCTTCTTTCAGTTGTGGCAGTTTTATTACTGCACTGTAAAAGACAGTGGGAAGGGCTACACTCCTACAAAGCCATGCAGCAATTTAATCCTGATGGACCTCTTCAATGCCTTAGCTAGGAATAGTGGCTACAATGGTCATAACACCTCAGGTTATGTTCCTTTCCTGATCTCCCCCTCATCCTATCCTCTATAACATTTTTCACAGTGGGAGAACAAAATATTTAAAATGTCTGTATTCACATCACCTGCTCTGCTAAGCCTTTTCTGTTAATGACTTCCCTGAGTAGAGAGCCACAAAAATCGTTTGATAATTTATCATTTCCATAATTCTCCATTCATTTAGATTGCACCAAGATGGACACCACAGTATTCCACTTGCAGAAACAAATGGTCACTACATGCACAGAAACAACAGAGTCTCTGAAGCACAGATGCCAACTTGCTACATTCCCTTCAGCTGGTATAATTACCTTGCCTTAATGCCTTTGGCATCAGCTGATATTACTCAACAAATTAATCTTCTAGAGGCCATTATTAGTATTTTTTCTCAAGCTTGTTTTTCATCAGTCTTATTCCACATTTAGAACTTTGGAAAAAATGTAACTGATATTTTTTTTTCCCTGTGTATATTGAACAGAAAAAGCAGTAGATCCTCAGCTATCATGGAAAATATAAATATAAAAATAATCATGAGAACCAGTTATGGCCAATTTAATAAAAGTTGTAATTGTTACAGAATCTAAAGTATAAGGAAAAGTTATGATTTTTCAGTTGTGAGAGAATGACAGAAAGCAAATTAATTTGGGATAAAATTATTTAAATTTTTTAGCTAATTTATTTTGCAAGTTACCAAGCTCTTTGCTGTGGTGATCACCATAGATTTTTTGTTGTTGGTGGTGGTTACATTGCTAGCTTAAGCAAGTGGGCAGATAGCATCCTTTCAAGGCTATTTTTAGTAGTTTTCAGTACACTTCTATCAGTCTACATGTTCTTGCAAGGATTTTTTTTTAACATAGCGTTGGAGTCATCAATGAAATAGCGAGTTTAGACTAGACTCAGGTCCAAGGTATCACTCCATTTCATGAGATATAAACCAGTCTGTAAGACTTTCTCAACTTACTTTAGAATAGTACTTCTCAGCAGCCTGCTGGTCTTTCTCTGTGCCTCGGCCACGCTGGAGGCACCTAGCCAAGTAGAAAGCAGCCATAGCAGCCCCCTTGGCTACATATGTTGGATGACAATCAGTTATCTTGGCTATCACGTTGATGTTCTCATTTGCTGTAACCCTGTTGTGGAATTTAGAGCATTACGTTAGATAATGCTAATAATTAAAGTTGACCATATATGACTGTGACAATGCCTCCTTTCTCTTTACATTATTATCCAAAATAAGCTGACATTTACATGTATTTGGCATCTTGTGAGGATTCTTCTGTTTTGTATTTGATTTTAAGTTAGTCTTATTTGAATATCATGATATTAAACAGCAAACAAGTATACAACTTTTGAAGTCACTTTCACTATAGTTAGTTATAAAAGGCAACATATTTTACGCTAATTGTTCCCATTAAATTGTTTTATGGAAATTATATGTGGAAGAAAGGCAAAGCTCTTATTTCATGTAGCTCTTATTTAATCTTATTTCACTACATGAGCAATCTCATGTAGTGGAAAATGTCCCTGGCCACACACAGGGGCTGTAACTGGACGATCTTTAAAGAGTCAACCCAAACCATTCTGTGATTCTAAAATTTCCAGTTCTTACAAGGATAATCATAGTAATCTGAAAATCTTGGACATATTGAGAGCCCCTAGTTCTAAAACACTGTTAGGAAAACCACTTATCACTATCTCAGCTCAATTATTTCCTTTCTTCTGCATGCTTGCTGTCATCTTAGTTTCAGCATGTTTTTACTAAGAACCATTTGAAGAATCAGAGGGACAAAGTGAATGTTGTTTTAACTATCAAGCTATAATTATCTTGTATAATCACTATAATATTAGAAAATGCTATACCTTAGTGGGAATTAATTTTTTTCTGTTGTCTTAAGACAGATACCCCCGAGCCCCATATCCTTTCCAGGTACCAAACAGTAATTATATGCTTCTTTATGCATCATTTTAGCTGTGTCAAAGTTGCAGACTTGACAGAAGGAAATGTGTAAGTAATTTCAGTTTATAGGTACTTCCTATAAATCAGTGTTTATGAAAGATTGTTCTCAATGCACGTCAGTGCCTGCTATATCATTTGGATGTGTTGAGAATGATGTTCTTCCACCTAATTTGGTCCCATTAACAAATACAGTAACACCACTGTTCTTATTTAGCAAGAACATTCAAATAAAACAACAGTAACATATTACTTCTTGTTATTCCTGATACATAACATTTTTCCCTTCCTTTCCAAAAAATAATCTACAGAATGCTGATGCAAATAATGATATCCAGTCAAGTCAGGCAAAAATTCTATTTCAGCACAGCTGACTTCAATTGGTAAGTACAACTGTGTGGGATAACTAAATTATTTGAAGTGAAGTATCAGTAGGTAATGTAGACTCCAAATATTAGGCAAGGTTATACTGTACATAGTCACATAATGTTTTATGCTTGTATATAATGTAACAAATGTAGTTACTATGAACAGAGAAGGACAAATTTTAGCAGAAAAGGTATTGGTGCTTGATACTACTGGCTGAACTGCTGAGATTTTTGCCTCAAGGCTAACTTCAATTCTAATTAAGTGGAACTGTTTCAAGTACGGTTGCAGTGTTTTATTTCAGAAATGGTCACCTCTGACAGTACTGTGGGATTTAATTGCTATTTTCTGCAATCACAATTGCAGCTAATGAGGTGCACTCTTTATTTGTCTAGACAATCTACCATGCAGCATTGACTGGAGGGGATTCATTCCAAGTGAGACAGGCTAGACCACACTGAACAGTTATCACTCTATTGACAGTGCAAAAGAAAGAAAAGAGCAGTTGAGAGAGAAAAAGTCCTCAGCATGGAGTAAACAGCATCCATAGCTGAACTACTGAATTACCAGAGCTTCTGCTACACAGTAGCACAGTGCAGCTTCTGCAAGATTGTGAGTTGTGACCTGTTTACTGCTGTGCAGCAGCAGCTATATAGACATAGCCCAAAAAACACGACTGTTATTGTGTGCCACTTGTGCAAGCAGTCAATCTAGCTGCATCTTACTTCCAGCAAAACAATAATCTGATTGACAGATTTCACTTTTATCAAAACACTGGTAAACTCTGGAGGTTTGTCACAGAAATGTGCTGTTTATAAGCCATAGAACATTGTGCCAACACTGTTCTTGTCCTACTTGACTAATTCAAGATACAGAAGTGGACCTGAAGTAGTTGCACTTGTGCCATGTTCCAACCAACTGGGGAATAAGCCAGGCCAACCAGAGCAGCAACAATGTTCCTTAGCTGCTTCCCAGGATGAGGACCAGAGGACAACAACCTCAAGTGTACATGTAGAGTGCACGCAGTCTGGGGACCAAACAGGAGGAACTGCAGCTCTGCACCCACTCCAAGTCACACAACCATAGGAATAACTGAAGCGAGGTGGAACAACTCACATGCAGGAGGATCGTGATGGATGGATAGGCTGTTTTGTAAAGACAGAAAAAGAGGAGGAGTCACGCTCTGAGTTAAGGAGAACCTTGAATGTGGAGAAGTTAACTATGGCAATTCTGGAAGCCTTATTGAATGCCTCTAGGTCAGGGGTCATCTCAAGAGGGATTTTACACTAAGCATCTGTTATTGACCTCTGAATCAAGACAGTAAGACCAATGAGACAATACTTGGGTCACTTCAGTAAGCTTTGGGTAACAGAATCTGGATCTTATGGGTGACTTGAACTACCCAGGCACTAGATGCAAGAAGAATACAGCAACTCCCAGGACATCCATGAAGTTCCTGGAATGGAGCAGTAGAGTACTGCTGCCTCAACCAAATATCCTATGTGCCAATCAGGAATGAGACATTGCTTGACTTGCTACTTACAAATCAAGAAAATCTGCTTTGTAGGACCTCAGTGAGTAATAGCCTTGGGTGCAGTGATCACAATATTGAGGATCTGGGATCCTGTTGCACACTCTGAGGGTTAGTACTAACACAAAGGTTTTAGATTTCAGAATAGTAAACTTCAGCTCACAGCACAGTTGGGAGGGTCTCCATAGGAAGCCTCCATGGAGATGAAAGGTGTAGGAATCCAGGGCACAGGGAATGTTTTCTGTGTGTTTTAGAAAGCCCTGACTCTCAATAGGACACTGTTTTTAACCTTTGTCCCAGGGAAAAAATTGCTAAGGCTTTGGGATGAGTTGGAGAACATAGGTGTGAAATACATATGTAGCAGTAGTAATGATAGTCTATCACAGGGTGAAGTATTTAGGGTTTTAGGATTTTAGTATGAGAGTGAATGGGAGACAAGATGGAGGATTTAGGGTGTTGTCTCCTCTCCTTCTTGTTCTTCTTCCACTCCATTTTCTGTAGTACTGGTGGCAAGAAGTCATTGGTTAGAGAAAGCAGTTGCATAGGTGTTACGTGTGTAGATTAGTAGAAGTTATTGGTAGTAAAGTAAAAACAAGATATGTGTTAGAAAGTAATTGGGCTGATTATCTTTAAAAAGACCTTGGTTTTGGGTATCAAGGCCATTTTTGTCCATTTTATGCCTTGTTTCTCATACACTCAGTCTGGCATGCAGACGGCGTACTGAACATAAGAGAAAAATAAACAACAACCTGGAGACCAAGAGACACAGTGAGTCCTGCGTGTCTTTCATTCCTGGCAAAGAACTTATGAGAGGGAACCTCCTTCAAGGGCCCAGGGGGTAGGTTCCCAGCAGTGTGTGGGGTTCAACAACAAACACCAGCAAGAAAAGACCCGCAACAAAAGGAGCTAGTGAGTGTTGGGATTTTTCAAGAATGCTCTCCTGGAAGCACAATGAACGGTTTGTTCATCCCCTTTAAAGGTAAGGAAGGTAGGTAGCAAGAGACCCCCTTGACTTAACTCCAAGTTTCTGAGCTTGCCCAAAACCAAGGGAGAAGCATACCAAAGACGGAAAAGCAGGTAAAGGGAAGTAATGGATTCACTGACCTTGTACACTTTTAAGATTCAGCTGGACAGAGTGCTGGGCCATTGTGTCTAGACTGTGCTTTTGCTAAGAAAGGTTGGACCAGATGATCCCTTCCAACCTGGGGGTTCTTTGACACTATGACTGTAGGGGTTAAAGGGAATGGTGAAGGCAGGAACCTAGACGAGACAGTGGACAAGGAAGGCAGAATTGCATGTGGGCATCTGCTTTGGATTCTAGTTCAAGGCTGTTTTGCTTTATAGGGTCAGAATGAAAAGTTCAATCATACTGAGAAATTAAGAACCTTATAGTATTAATTTTGTCATTGGCTATTCTGTTGTTTAAGATGTTTTGCAATTCATTATCTCAAACATTTCTTGAGTTCGAAAAGACAGGACCATCATCTTATTTATCATCTAAATCTGTTTTATGTGGTCTTGCATGAAGAACCTTAATGAAAAATAGAACAAAAATTACCTTTTGGCTAGTGCAACAGCTTTTGTGTAAAATTTTCTAGTGTAGTAATATTCCACAAGATGGCCTTGAGCATAGGTGTTTCCAAGTTGTGCTGCTTTTCTCAAACACTCCAAAGCAACTTTACTGTTTTGATATACACCTTGTCCATAGAGATACATAATGCCAAGTGCTCCCTTTGATTCCAGATTTCCATTGTCACATGCTTCTGAATGCCAGAAAAAGGCCTAAACAAGAGGCACAGAGTTGGAGTATATATTTACTTAGCTGATTTTCTTGTATACTGTTTTCATAAAAGCTTTTACACCAACCATCCTGCAAGAAGTGTTTATATATAAAAGAAAGAAGAATCCTTGTAAGGCTTTTAAACCTCCTTCATTTACAGTCAGAGCTGTCAATCAGTGTTACCTGCTTGAATTATGAAGGTTACCAAAGCTGACAAAACTTTAATCCGTTCTATCATTCTTTCCTGATACTCTCACTAAAAAAAAAAAAAAAAAAAAAAAAAATCTTAGCTAACGGTGTCACGTGAGTCAAAATGAGGAATTCTGGCTCACATAGGCTTAAATGAATGATAATGTCTAACTATTCAAAATACAACTTTCAGAGTCAAATATACCACTGTACTATTTCTCTGAAATTAAAAATTAATCATGACTACTTTTTATTTCAAAAGGTAGGACTGTACCTTGTTCAGATCTTCTAGAATTGGCATAGAATAAAGCATTCCTAAAGTACTCTGGGCCTTTACACTTGCTTTTGGATTTCCATTGTCTGCAGCAGTGAGCCACAACCTAAGAAAATGGGGACAACAAAGTTTAAGAAACACACAATCTTATAGTTTTTCAGGAAAATCACAGACTGCCCTTACCTTTCAGCCTCTTCAATTGAATGTTTAACACCACATCCTTCATAATACGCCCTGCCAAGATTGTACGCAGCTGCAAACTTCAAGTGTCTTGCTTCTGGGGAATCAGAGTTGAGTATTTTATTCATGTATTCCACTCCCCTTTCCTAAAATTGAGCCACATAAGTTGTTATGTTCAGACTGTGAAGAGGATGAAATATATAACCTGAGGATGCACTAACTTCTGCAAGACAGGTAATATTTTCCCCTCTGAAGAATGGCTGAGGCACAGTGGCAGGACAGCTTGGAAAATAGTGGCATACCAAAGCAGAACTCATCTTTGGTTACTAGACAGCCCTTAAATTTTTGACCCCAGCATATTTTTAGTGTGAAACATTTCCTTGTAAGTGTTCATCTGATAATGTATTACTCTTCTTCACTGACAAAATTTTTCCCAAAAATATTATTGTGCTTACGTAAATGAATGTCATATCCTACACTTGTAACCTGTTCAATTTCAGAATTCTGAGAGCTTTTTAATATTGCATAATGTATATGAAATCATAAAACAACCTTAACAAGACGGCAAAGTGATACATAGTACACTTTTAAGGCCCTGCAATTAAAATACCTTAGACTCATAAAGTACAGAATCTGATAATGTTAAATAAGCAGATGGAGAACATTGCATATAAGCAACTGGGCCCCAGAAGTACTTTAGAAAAAAGATTTACACTGTTAGGATTTAGCATGGACATCCTGTTTAAATACACTAGAAACAGTCCTTTATAAAAGGTTTTCCTTTTATTCAGCTTTCATATTGTAATTCACTTTGAAATTAGTGAAAGAAAAAAGAAAGAAACTTTTTTAAAAGGTTTATTTGCAAGTAAACAAATGTGATAATTATGCAGGCATACAGAAAAAATAAACCACCTCTAAACCCCAATCAGAATGTTTTCAGTTCTGCTGAAAATGCTGTATGCACTTATTCACTGTAAGGAGTCCCATTTGTTAATATACTCTTTGGTTCTTTTTTTTTTGGCATTCTGTCTTAAAATCTACCCTTTTATTCCTAATGCTTGTATTCTTTCCTCATGCCGCTTTTTAAGATCATCTTCACCAACAAATTAACTCTCCTTATTGTAGCAAATCATTCTTTGCCTTCCTTTTTTGTAATATAATTCTTCAGTTTGAATTGTTCAAATTCTTGCAAATGTAATTTTTCATGCATCTAATTTAAAAATAATACTGTCAACCATTGGCAGAAGCACAATCATCTCTGGCATCTGTGCTAAAAGAATAGAAAGTACCTTAAAAATCATTGTGCCAGAGACCTTATGCTTTGAAATATAATTGTTTGATTTCCATTTTGACTCACTTTATTTTCATTTACATAAAAAGCTTATTAAAAAGTAAAAAATTTAAAGCAATTTTTTAGCATAGCTTCTACATAAAGTCCAAGAAAAGCCTTGAAAGTTAATCTTAAAATAGAAATTACTGTATTTTTTATTCCTATTACAGCCATTTTGAGAACTTTCTCAACCCAGAGCCCTTGCTCTTTAATGATGCTCTGTAAACATCTGCACTTTATGAAACTAACTCTAAATGAAAAGGCTGTTAATTTTAAACTAAATAATCATGCTTACAAAGAAGCTCCTAGTAATTATTAGCCAGTATTAGAAGAAAAATGAAAACCGTGCAGCTAAATTACTCACAGGGTCTTTTTTAGTGCCAAGTCCATCATAATACATTACACCAAGTTGATACATTGCTTTAAAATCTGTATCCTTGATTTTTTCAAATTGCTTTAATGCTTCTTTGTAGAACCCCTGAGAAAGAGAAAACAAATAGTAACTCTCTGATATATACATCCTTACAGATTTTCAACCTGGAGTATTTCTCTCATGAACAAAGAACAAAAAATTGCAACCACAGAACTGGCAGAAAACAGAGTAAGTTAACAACCAAGAAAGTTGGGGAACCAAAAGCCATTCTGACAAACTTTCTCCCCTCCCACAAACTGCCATCTTTTTAGTTTGAGGAGATAAATTCTAGTTCAGAGTCCCTGTCCCATCTATCTGACATCCTTTAACTTAGGTCAGCTGTTCTTACACCTTGAGGGTTTAACAGTCTGCTTTTACATCTCTGCTAAGGGTTGGTTTCACATAGACTAATAAACCAGGTGTCTGAAAACTTTCATGGACTCAGATGTCTGCCACACATTTCTTATGGAGGTATCACCTGCAACAACAGAGATACTTTCACTCCTAAGAATGAATTTCAGAGACTACTTGATTCTGCATTAAGTCTGAGAAGAAACCATATTTAAAAATACAGTTAAACAACTGTAATAAAACAGTTAAGCCTGAGCCTGGTGTCCTAAATGAAATATTTTTACACATAAGTAAGTTTTTTTTTTTACACTAAGTAAAGACAATAGTGAAATTAAAATATTCTTCTCTATATTTTTATTTCAAATTTTCTGTGTTTTGATTAAAAAAAGGTCAGACTGCAAAAGCTTAGAACCGAGCAACAGTTCAACAGTCAGTCAAATGTCCCCACAACCAATCGTCCCCTATTAATACTGTCCAAGCTATTATCTTAAATTACTAATTGTCTTGGGAGCTTATCCATTATAACTGTGGGGGCTTTGTATTTTTAAAGAACTCTGGAAAAAAAAGCCAGTTTCTTTTTACAACTAGCTGTCATGAGTATCAGAAAAAGAAGTACGGGAGGCACATTTAATCTTACCTTTCCTGAGAATTTAGTGCTATGTAAGGAGACATAGGGCTGTGATTAGGAAGTGGGTTTTTTTTCCCAGTATCTAAAAGTACAGTTCTATGAGCATGTGCATTCTTAGGCACTACAGACATACATTAAAAATTCTGAAAATTAAAACCTGCTCAAAGAATAAATTTAGGGATATACAGCAATATCTATCATGGACAACCAAGCCAGCTTGTCAAGAAACAGACAGGAGTTTGTTCATTCAGCTCCATGAAGTTACTCTAAGGTAATTCATTAATGAAAACATTAAGGACAGGGTCCAGAAAGCCTGAGCGAGTTAATTCTGTTCCTGCTGCAAACCGTGAGGCTGATTTACACTGTACCACTGTTGCACTGTAAACAGTACTGAATCTGTGCATGTCAGATAATCAGGAAAGACATGACTCAGTGTTTGTACTACATTCTTTTCTATCTTCCTGAACTAAATTCTAATTTTCACAGGAAGCTGAGGTTTAAGTTCACCTGCCAGCCAGTCTTACTCTGTTCCCTGAGGATTTACTTTCAAAGACTTGGATGACCTATTTTAGCCAAAGTAGGCAGGGACAGTGATCTTGAAGATAATACATTTCACCAAATTCCAGTTCCTAGATCAAAAGCTGTGTCTTGGTCAGTGCTGTAACCGTAACTGAAAACCAAGTGTGTTGCATTTGGGCAGTCAGCTGCCCAAAAACCCCACCTGGCTTGGAAGTTAGGATAGGCTGCTGCTTACTTATCTGATTCATAAGTAATCACACCTGGTGATTTTAATGGGACAAAAACAGGCATAGGGCACCTCTTGTAGGTTTTTTTTAAGGTGTCTCTTTTTTTTTGCTGAAAGGTGTTGAAAATTGTCTGCTTTATAATATCTACTTAAAAGCGGGAAAAGCACAACCTGTTCAAAGTATTGTTGTCCATACAGAAAAGGTGCTGGAGGATCTTCACCCGCCTCTCTCCTCACCGACTCCTTCTCTTTTGCCAGCGGTGTCCCACAGGAGCTGTCCTCTGCTTAAAAACAGACACACGTTTGGGTTTGTTCCCTAAGAGGTGGAACCTGCGTAAATTCAGTACAGGTCTGAAGCTGGCCGGGTCCCCTTTTTAATATGTTCTCCAAAAGACTAAGGTGAAAGAGAAGGCTCTGTTATAAAACGGCAAAGTCGAGTGAAGACAGCCCGAAGGAAAGGTTCAGTGAATACAGCCTGACCCTTGTGTGCCTGAAGTCTGCCGCGGAAGAGCTCTAACCCGCCCGAGCTGCGGGCCGGAGCCGGGCTGGCTGGGAGCGGTACCTGGCACGTCAGGGTCCTGCGGCAGCCGCTCGCTGCGCAGCGCCATCCAGCACCGCCGGCCGAGCTCCCCCGGCAGCCCCGCGCCCGAAGGCGGCTCGGCCGGGCTCTGCCGGGCTGTGGCGGCCCCGGCCCGGCCCGCCCGGGAGCGGCCCCTGGGGAGCGCGGCCGCGGCCTTCGCTGGTGCCGAGCACCTGGCGCCGCCGGCCGTGGATCGACTCCTGCCTCTGTGCCGGGGCCCGCCGCAGCCCTGCCCGGCCTGTGCCGTCACCGGGCGCCGCTCCATAGCTGGGCCCGGGGTCCCACGGCCTTTGGCAAGGCAGGAGGAAGACTGGGAGTCTAACGACGGCGTTTTCCCTTTGGGCTTTGCTGCGGCTCCGGCCGCTGTGCGGTGCCAAACTGTCACTAAGCGACAGGCCAGGCTGCGGGCTGGGCACCGCCCCATCTTCCCTGCTACCGCCCGTCCTGTCGGAGATTAAAAGCAGAAGCCCAAAATGCTCAGCAGAACACGACTATAGGCAAAAGGAGCAGAAACTCTGAATGCAATTCAGAGAAAAAGGCACCAGGCCGTGACACTTCAGTCAAGCAGGCGGGCCTTCACACTGCTTCCAGTGATCAGAAACTGTTTGTTGTAATGTAGTTTGTTTTGCCCATATAAGATATTAAAAAACTTAAAAGGATTATAGAGGGAAAATGCTGTTCGAGGTTTCTCCTGAAATGTGAAGCATTGCTTCCACTTCCGTTGATTGCTTCTGACTGTCTCTCTTACAAAAAGGGAATAATATCAAAATGCATGAAGAGTGCTTTCAAAATAATCTTTAGCTGTGTTCCCAGATTTTTCTTTTTTTCCAGATGATTATCATCCTTCCATTTTTGGCAGTGTGATCTGTTTCTATAGCAACAGGGACAGAGGCAACAATCAAAACAGGAGAGTGATGCCTGCAGATTTGTGTGGTTAAAACTGTGGGCTCAATGTGATGTTTTCCAGCAGTCTCAAGTGACTTTAAGTACCAAGAAAGTCTTAAAATTAATCCTGATTCATTTTGTGTACATGACACAACCAAAGAAATCTACAGGAAAATAAACTTATTTTAAGCATCAATTAATTACTTGATTTAACAGGCAGAGCGAAGAACAGTCTGTGAAAGCAGCAGTACCCTTCAGCAAAGACAATTAACAATGGGCTGCATGGCTGCCTTTGATGGAGAAGGGTGTGAGATTGACCAGCACACCTTGGTTTATCTGACTGCTTACACATTTATTAGAACCATTTTTCCAATTTAATTTTGTTGATAAATATGCAAGATGTGTGATCTGAGATACAAAGCATAGAGGAATTTTTGCTAAGTTATGTTCCAGAACAGCTGTAGCCAGGAAGCCTTGTCCTTACCTGGCACTTGGGGCTGCCCCATACAAAATAGATGAGAATTGTTGCTTCTGTGTTTATATCAGTGCAAGTACTAGTATATTATACATACCGGTTATTCAAAAGCAGAGAGTTTTGCAGGCACTAATGAGGTGTGCAAAATGTGACCTGAAGCTCAAGAACTAATTAATAGCAGCAATTTGAGGAGAGTTTTGGCTGGCCGGATGCAGATGTGTGTGTAGGTGGCTAGGCTGGAAAGATGAGATTCCTCGGGTGCAGCTTGAAACCTCTGAATTGCTGAGGTAATGGAGGGAGGAAAGATCTCTAAAACAAAGACAAAAGCACCAAAACACAACTTCTTGGGCAATGCAAAACTATTTAGTCTTAAGCTAATTCTGGATATGTGTGTTTTCAAAAGAGTCTTTTAAAGTTGCATAAACAATGACTGGATTTCTGGTATCTGTGCAGAAATATTTCATCCCTAACAAAGCATAGTTAGAAGTGTAGGAATTTTATTTGTTTGTTAGCTAATTTGGTTGGCTAGCTGTTCAGGGAAAAACCCAATACAACATTCTGTAATTACACAAGTGTATTTCTTTCCATATAAGAGAAGTGAAAACTCACTGAAACAATTCTGCTGAATTGATCACAGCCTATCTACCTGGATTTCTGCACCTTTAAAAATTGTACTGTATATGCTCATATTCCACTAAAATAATTTATATTAACTTTCCTGAAGGGGAAGCAGAAGGTAATTTCATCATGTTTGTAAATCCATGTCAGAACTATGTATGCCCTAAAGGAACAATGTTAGGCTTCTTTTTCCTTATCTCTGTTTATTAAAACCATGCCATTATTATTTGTTTTTTAAATATGTGACTTTGAATTATTTTTTAAGTGATGGTAATGATTATGAGGAACTTCCATAACAAACGTGTAGGTATTTGACACACAAGGAAATACCATAATGCTAAGGGAACAGAATTGTGCATCTTGGACACCCACCCTCTCTGAGATACCTCAAGGTCATGTAAGTGACAATCAAAGCTCTGCTTTTGCAGATGTGTTTTGAGCAGAGATGTAACAGGTGGTTCTGCCCAGATCCACCATTTCCAATTCTAGTCCCACTCAGAGTGGTGATGAATTTGCTGTCATGTCTGTGCTGAAGGGGAGAGCCGGGTTTCACAGCGTGGCACGTCTGGCCAGTCTCCCTGGCCTCGTGGCAGAGCTTGGGCTGGACCACGGCACAGATTTCTTTTTACTGACTTAAGCCTTTCTTTTGGGAAATAAATCTAAATTAATTCTGTATTGTTTTCTTTCCTAGATCCAAATCTGCCTTGGTCTAGCCTTCCCAAGCCTTCCCAAACCAGCGTTAAGGTCCGCTGGCAGAACCACTGTGGAGGCTGCGCCTGTCAGCGGCACAACCAAGCGAACACCAGGCCGCGCTCAGGGCTNGTGCGGCGGGCGGGCGGCCGGCGGGGAGGGGCTGCGGGCCCGGCGCTCGCAGCCGGCCAGGGAGGCGGGCACGGACGGACCCGCGCCTCGGTCCCCCAGCCGCGACAGCCCCGAGCCCTGACAGCTCCGCAAAGGGAAGCGATGCTGATGCTGGACTGCAGTTCAGAGGTGAGGTTTGGGAGGGTCTGTCTGTGGTTTTGTTTTACCGGGAACCCAGCTGCGGAAGTGTAGTTTGCCTGGAACTGCTGCTGTTAGTGTTGGGGCACTGCCGCTGTCGATCGGTATTTCTGGTTAAGAGATTAAAAACCAAAAATGTCCTCCTTGCACTGCTCTTTAACAAAGAAAATATTTAAAAGGCAGTCTCAAGGAACATGAAGGTCCAATGATTTGCAAGGGGAATGTTTTTTGCTGTGATGCAATGTTCTGAGACCTGCCGTGGCTTACATTGGCAGTAACACTTCTTTTTTTCCTTTGGTATCTCGTTTTCAGTCTGGTAGTTTCAGCAACCTATTTGAGACAGGAACCGGTGTGAATGCACCTGCAGATGCTTCTGGTCAGTCTCCAGCTCACTTGGCTGCTTGTGGTGGTGAAGCTTTTTTTCTACTTTGGCAACTGCAGACTGGAGCAAATTTGAACCAACAGGTAAAAAACATGTACATTTTATTCTTTCCACTTCTAATCTGGCATGTCAGTAAATCCACTTAATGTTATTTACACACTTTTTATCTAAGGGAGGGTTTTTTTACTCAGTTGTATTGCATGAGATATCTGGTGTTGCTTATTCTAGAGTAACTTCTAGTGTGAACCAGAAATCCTGTAGATACTGCATTAGCAACTTCACTTGCAATATATAATTTAATTTTCGCACTTAGAGTGCTGCATGCAGATGTCCAGACAATTAAATTCTTTTACACAACTGAGTATTTATTTTTCCTCCAAAAGTTTGTCCCTACTTTTGAGTAAATGTAAGGATTACACGAGTTGCTTAGTTTAATTCCTTATACCTCTGAGCTGGTAGCAAGCTATTGGTCACAGCAGTCCCTGAATGATGCTAAGAGATGTTGTTAATGCGTGTAGAGAGTATTCTGTGTAAGTTATCTTTTAGAAGGCAAAGGTTAAACAATGAGTACTGCAGGAGACAGCACTTCTGCTTTGTGATGATGAATACATTAGACATTTAATGGTAGTTACCAAGTACACTTAAGTAGCTGTATTCCTTATATCTGTCTCTCAGCTCACAACAGGCTGGTATACATAGGCAGTCATTTTGGAGAACAAGACAGCTTTATCCTATTCCTCTTCTTGCAAATGACTGTTATATATAAATTGTGTTTTTAGGATTGCCTTGGAGAAGCCCCGATACATAAAGCAGCAAAAGTTGGGAGTTTGGAATGTCTTGCTCTCCTTGTTGCTGGTGATGCTAAAATTGAGTAAGTTGAGTGACATTTAATAACTTCAGTAAGTGCATCAAAGGATGTGTATTTTACAGAGTACATTTAACTTGCTCAGAACATGTGTGCTAAGGCTGCAAATATAGCATGACTACAGACATAGGAGTATTAAAAACTGACATAAACACTAAAAGAGTACAGACCACATGCTCACATGCTGTTGTTTAGCTGTATACCTCTGTGGTAACTGCTAAGAGAATATTCCTGATCATAATCTCACCCTCTTCTTGCCTTTCTGATGTGCTAAAGCCAGTAATAGTCTGATGACAAATTTATTTAAAAATAATTATTCCATTTTGTATTTAATACCAGCCCCCTGTATAAGCCCTATGCTATCCTTGACAAACCTTTTTCGTATTGATTCTCGGTACTTATTTTTATACACCCGCATAAATTACCACTTAATCAGTGCTTGCTCATTATTCCAGTTTAATTGGTTATTGTTAATTCTGTATTTCAGCTTGTGCAACAACAGAGGACAGACAGCAGCAGACCTTGCACTGGATTATGGCTTTCTGGAATGTGCCAAGTTCCTTAGGACAATTCAGCACACTCAGACAATGAAACTGAGAGGACAGTCTGGATACTTCCTAAGTGACAGACATGGCTTGCAGAGTGAGGATCCAACTGCACAGAAACAAGAAAGTGAAACCAGCAGATCCATGAACAGGAAGAGGAGAAGATCAGATGGTGTGTAATAGTATTGGTTTAATACAATTCAGAATATTTTTAAAATGTTTTTAGCATCTAAGTAAAACAGATGTGTTTTAGACACAGAGCAGTTAGATTTAGAAGCCTCCTAGTAGGGATGAACTTGCATAGGTACTTAAGGTTAGGGTCTTCTTGGAAATGGACAGTACACGTGGAATGCCACTTCAGAGGCTACTTTAACACAGAAAAAATAAAAATCATAGGTTGTCTTGCTGATGTACTGATGAAAGTAGCTACAGACTTATTTTGTTTGTTTCTATGCCAGATCTTGTCTCCTTGCTGCCAGAAGAAACAGCTTGTAATCCCAGCATAAAATAAGGGGAATCCGAAGTCTGAAGAACCATGACTGGATGATACACTGAGCAGTCAGATGTGTGTGCTGGGACATTGTCTCCTTCTGAGAAGGAGGAAAGCTTGTTTATTGTTACTTCTTACAGAAGAAAGTTGTGAGGTTTTTTTTTCCCCCTGGAATACTTGTATTCGTTCAGCTATAAATAAATGAGCATAGAAAAACTAATTCTCTTGCTTTTTTTTCTGTGTAAATATGAGAGCAAAATTAATAAAATTCAGGAATTATAGCCATTCTTTTCCCACTCCTAAAATGCATCATCAAGAATACCAGCAACAAACAAGGCCTTTGAACAGATTCATAACAGACAAGACAGCTGTCTAAGGGAACTTGAACAGCAGAGGATAGCTTATCTTTTTGTCATGAAAGAATTCCATAAAACAAACGGATCTGGCATTTAATCTATAAAGATTCTAGCACAAGAGAAAATACTATATAAACCTAAAGTTGTGCTATGGAAAAGTACAGAGTATTTGTTGCCTAATAAATGCATTTGTAAGGAACAGTTCAAAGCAGGTAACTCTTATTTCTAGAGGTTTCATTAAAAAAAAATAGTTTCTTAATTTAAGTCATTCAACCAAGATTTCTATTTCAACTGGGTTTTGATTGACTTGAAGCATGATTTTGATAAATAACAGGAGAGTTTTCTCTAGATTAGCTACTATTGTGTCTCAGTATGTTCAGTGTAAGAGTGAATTTAAATAGCTTTTGGTCGTTGAGGTAGGCAGAGATTATAATAGGCGTCCTTGTTCCAAAACTCCGGGCCCTTCCATCCACACCAGCCCTGTCCAAGGAAAAGCAAGATAGCTTTTAAATCTACTTTGAATTCTGTTTTTCCTGTCTACTACTATTGAGTCTATTCTTTTACTAATCATACTAATCTAAGGTTTATTTGAATTATTTTCATTTTAATTATTTTCAAATGTCTATAGAATGCAATTACAATTTTCAGAAAGTTCTCTATATGCCTGGAAACACATTAATGGGAAACACATTACAAAGACTCTCTCCCCTTCCTCCCTCCCCAGCTTAGTTCTTAGAAAGTATCATCTCCCCCCCATCCCCACCTCCCCACTACCTTCTGCTGCTCTTGAGAGGCTAATGTTATTCTGAAACTCCATCATTCTCAGAGTTTCCCTTTCTTATCCTGAATCCTTGCCTTCTTTGGTAATAGTTGATATTTCAGCCCCAAATAGAGCTCCTAATACCAGAAATTGTGTTGTTCAACCTGATTCAGCAGAAGGAAACAGTCTAACAAAAGCTTTTAAATTTGCAGAGTACTAAATCATCACTGGAGGTGTTTTTGAAAAAAAGAGCTACACACAGTGCCTTAGTTCCTCCCTAGACTCTTTTGATGAGGAAAGTGGGTTCTGCATTTATTATATCCTCCTGGACCACTGAACCATTCTTAGCTAGTAGCTGTAACAGCCTTTGGTCCTACATGTTCTTTGGAAATTGTTTCTTCCCATGCTCTTTTCAAGCTTTGATCATTATAGGCCAGCAAAATGTTTCTTAAACAGCTCTTTTTGTTTGTTGTTGCTATTTTTGTGGGTTTTGTTTGTTGGTTTGTGTTTTTTTGCTTGTCTGGGATTTTTTGTTGGGCCTACACAAGGGTATCGAAGATTGGAAATAAAAGATACTATTTGCAACTTAATATGAAAATCAGAAAAAACATTGATTACCTAGCACCTATAGGATGATTGAGCTGCTTTAAGAGTTTACATTCCTGACACTATATTTACTGGTCTGTAATGTGCTGCATCATCCCTTTTAGTGGCTTTAAATGTGGAAATGACATTACATACCCTTGAGCGCTTTGTAGTTTTTCCACATTTTCAAAACAATTCCCTATCTACCCTCTGAACATTGTCAAGGCCTGATCTGAGAATGGTTAGTGTTGTTGGATTTTTAAAAGAACTTTTAAAATTTAAAATAAATTATCTTCGCTGCTGCATTTATAGCATCTTACAGCCTGAACAGAATTTTCTGTTTTATTCAAAATCAAAACACATTTGTCATATATATTCCTGGGAAAAAGGGGAGATGGGTGAATTAATATAAAATAAAGAACATTGCTTTATAGTACAACAACTTGATGTAGCTGCTGATCTGATACATCTCCAAAGACACAGTTTCAGAAACTGACAATACTGAGCATATTGTAATATGCAGGTTAACTGGGGACAGTGCTTCTTCCATGAGGAATGGAGAAGCCATAGAATGGCCAATTTGTATTTGGCTGGACATTATTTGTTTAATGCCAAAACACATGTATATACATAAATGTGTGGGTATATATGTGCACCAAGCCTCACCTTTTCCAAAATAACATGCAGATCCTCTCCTCCAGTGTAATGTGGGTCTAGGATCAAGTATTTTATCTGCCCTGTAGTCTCATTCCAAGCCACTCCTAATATCGTGTGAGCCAAAACACCTCCACCTAAAATAGGACAAACACAGATTGCTGATTTTTTTTGTTGGGATTGACTTAATGTGCAAACGTTAAATAAAAGTACATCAACACCTTCTATTAAAAGCTTAGCTTGTATCAAGATGATTCTTAAAGTGTCTGACAAAAGATTCTTCACATTATTAAACATTGTGTCTTTACTACATCTAAGAAAGATTAGTTGTAGTAACTAAAATAAGTAGAGAATGTATTTTCTAACTTTGTTCCAAGTCAGCAAGGTAGGTTAAATCCTCAACACTTCCACTGGATGAAGTCAAGAATATTTCAACCATCCCTTTTGCACTTTTTCTTTAAAGAAACCTAACTGAAGGAAAGAAATCTGCAAAATTTCCTGGTTGTAAAAGAACTAAAATTAGAAGATAAATCAGAATTCCTGGATGGGGTTTATCTGCTATTTTCTACTAATTTATATTCATGAATATTAGAGGCAGAATACTAAATTCTGATTTCCCTTCCCCCAGCCTGCAAACAGGAAAAGGGGATATTTTTATGAGATGAGCACAGGTCAGCTCTTGCATATTTCTTTCAGATAACATGCAATACTTTATGTCCCTGCAATATTGTAGTAATAACTCCACACAGCATGTAGGGATAGCAAAATCCCTGGAAGAATACAAGCAAAACCAATTCCCAAACCCCACCCTCAAACAGCCCATCTCCAGCCCTCCAATGACAACAAAAATTAAGCCAACCTACAAGACAGCATTACAGGGAAGGATAAGTTACAGATGAAAAGATTTTTCAATATAGGATTCTACATCCTTGAAATTCAGACAAAAAGGCTGCTGAAAGGCCAAGAATATTTAACAGAATCATAGAATGGTTTGGGTTGTAAGGGACTTTAAGTATCACTGTAACTATTAAGTTCCAGCCCCATGCTATGGGTAGGGCCCCTCCCACTAGACCAGGTGCTCAAAGCTCCATCAGCCTGGCCTTGAGCCTTGGGCCATCCCCCTGGCCTTGGGGCATCCACAGCTTCTCTGTGCAGCCTATTCTTGCCACCCTCACAGGGAAGCATTTCTTCCTAATATCTAATCTAAACCATCACCATACCAAAGTCTGGACTTCTGGCACCTCTGTTTTGAGAAACTTACACTGTATTATGGAATGACAAGTACAGACTGCGAAATAGCTTAAATTAATGTTTTTCAAGTTGAAAATAATAATATCAGTATTGCTAATTTCCTAAAGCACAGTATGGAAAAATAGTTCAATTAATGTCACAGTATTTTTACAAATGGCACTTCTTATCATACCAATATTTCAGATTTATTAAAACTGGTCTTAAAGCAAATTTGGATAATACCCTTCTCTTCCAAGCCAGATAAACAGTGGCTGAGGGGAAGTTTTGGGGAACTCTATGACCTTCTGCTCCTGTAGAGAATGGAAGTCAGCTCAAGTTCTGACTTAATAGCAATTTATAAAAACACCCTTTAGACTGACTTTTGTTACCATGTTTAATACTGAGCTTGAAAGAAATACTGAATAAAAAGATAACCAGACTAAACTGTATCATTTTCGAGGCTACCTTGGGAAAACTGTAATTTTTAATTCATCTGCAGTTTTGATCAATTCTTGTACAGTAAATTAAATGGATTCTAATTGAAATGAAATTCAGCACAGGGAGGCCATGCACTTTCATTAGCATTCTTCAACGCTCAAGCACTTACCAATCATAATTGGAGTTCCCTCAGTCTTGAAATGATTAGCAAGCTCTCTTCCCTGCAATGCTAGTTCAGAACCGTGGCTAGGTAAGAAAAACAACAACAGATTTGTCATTCTCACTAGGCTTACTTCTCTAATTATCCATTATACTTGTTCACTGCATAGATAACCAATTAGAAAGTCACTTGGATTATTCCTTTGTAAACTTCCTGAGAAAATCTGAAAAACATTTTCTAACACAAGGTCTATTTGCTAGGCAAGGAAATTAATACAGACATTTTTAATATCTTGTCTTTATATTTCTTTATATAGTGGCTAATCTTTTTAAAACCCAGTGAAAGTCTGTGTGCCTACTTCCCAAGTAGAGAGAATGGATTAAATGCAGACAGAATACAAAACACGGAAATGGTGCCTTTATTATAATGGATCCTGTACCGGTGTTGCTGATGCAGCTGTGAAATCTTTTTTCCATAAAGAATTAAGAGATGCTAGCTGGAAATAAGTCCAAGACAAAACTGCTATCCACTGCCAGTGACCAGCTGAAAAAGCTGCATGATTGTTTCTTCTTCCTGGCATGGTAGTGATGTTGGTTTTTCATAACACTGAAAAAAACCCTGGTGCTCCCTGGTAGCAGCACTATGAGCAATTCTACCCAGTTCAGAAAGGAGTGTATTCTATATTCTCATATGCAGGAATAAAAATCTTCCTACTGGCAGGGCCTGTCATAGCTGCTATAAATAATAGGTGGATCATCTGCAAGTACAAGCTGTGGAACAAAATAAAGATTAAAATATTGGAGACCCGAACTATGTTCCGACCATTAAGGAACCCCATCACCATGCTCTTTTAGAATATCTACAGTGTGAATTTACTCTAAATAAACATAACACATGAGAAGTATTTTGATTTGTATTTTCCTACACACTGTTAGTGTGTGATTGTATTTATTAAATTTTCAGGGTTTTATTAGTCTGCTTAGTGCTGGCTTAGTGCTGCTTAAATGATAAAAAATATGGTAAGTTTTCTTCTGATAAATGCTACAAGACTATTCTTTTTGTTCCAAATATCTTTGTAGGGTCTTTCATTGTGCATGTGGGCATCAGATTGTCAGAATGGAAACAAATGCCTTGCTTTATTTGTCATACAAATGCAAAAAGGGGAACATTATTTTCCAGACTTCTCAACAATTTGCCTTAATCCTAAACTTACAAGTTAGGTCTGTGGCCACAGTAATAATTTATTTGTCAGTGTACATTCAATTCCCTGTGGACATCAGACTGTGTGCCTGCATCAAAAATTGTGGCACAAAGGAAGAGACTGAATTCCGTATCAGTTTGAATATCATGAAGCAATTTATAGATTAAACAAACCCAATGGGAGCTACATTTCCTATGTATGCATTTGACCATAGCTTTATAAAACTGGGCAATTTGCATATTATTAAGCAATTTAAAGCAACCGAAAACTGGAACCCCAAGCTCCCAAGAAATTTACCACCACCTTCATCTGTAAGCACTTAGCACAACTAAAGGTAGGAATAGATGGTTAATGAGCAGGGAACCATTTAATTTTACCTCTTCTCCCATATACTGTAATCATGATTTGCATTTTAAGGCATTCAGTCTTTTTACCAATTACCAAGCTACTAAACAGGTAGTGATTCTTACCTGACAAATAATATTTTGGATGTTATTCCAAAAAGCTGATTCAAAACAAGCTGTACCTCAATCGAACCGATCCATTGCTGTGACCCAACAAATGCTGCAGGCTTGTCTCCAGCATCAACCAATGCCTTTGCAACATCATAACGAAGAAGAAACCCAAATGTCAAGATCATATAGTAGGGAATTCCGCCACTTTTTGTGAACAAAGCTGCTTTATATATATCTGGGCACGTGTTTTGAACCTAGCTGGTCAAAAGCAGACCGATGAACGTTGAATTAATTCACTGCGGTTCTGTTTTGGAAATGTCCTTTTGAGCACTAATGCAGAACTGTGTCCGTGAGCAGAGACTACAACCCCAGGTCCACAGGCACACTTCAGCCTGGGAGGGCGACCACTAAGCTCTTTAATAATGGACTGCATCATTTGTACACTGCAGAAGCCACTTCACAGACTGAAAAGCTTTGATTTCTATTCAAAGCACTCAGGAAAGGATCCACAAAACAGTGCTCTGAGGAAGAGGCTACTGATCCATGTCAAAGGTTATGGTTTATTTTAAACTCTTCTTCATTCTGAGGCTTATAGGTTACATTCAGCACTTGAGAGGGGCCTTTTCTGTTCAGGACACAAAGCCCAAAGGTCTTCTGCAGGCTACTGCCCTCTTTTCAATGCTTAAAAATACTACAGGAGTGCACAGATTTCAATAGCATTCAGGTGTGGATTGAGAAACGTTCAGGAAATGTGGTCTTACCTTTAGTGTTCACATCCCTGCTATATATGATAAATGTTTTTTCATGGAATGATTTAAACTTTACTAAAAATGTTCAGTAAATAACTGTAACATGAAGAATTATATTTAGAAGACTGAAGGTAACTGCAGTATTCCTTGACAGGCATACCCAAGTATGGCTATTAGCTACAAGCCTACAGTTTTACTTCAGTGCTGTTAATAAAAATGAACATATTCAACATATTCATATTGCATTTAAATTCAAAATAGAAAAAAAAGTGAAGGAGAGTTCAAAAATCAGGAAAAGTGCACTACTGTCAAAGGCAAAATTGCAGAAGTTGTCAGTAAATTCCTGTGTAGCATCTGGGAACTAATCCAGCTGTCACTGAATATGACAGCCGGTTTTAAAACTGATTTTAGCATGACACATTGGGTTCTTTGCTCTTTTCATTTGACAAAAACACTGAAAATGTCGTATCAAAACTTCTAATAGAACATTAATCCAAGGAAACATTTAAAACATTATTTTAATGTATCTTATTTGTACAGGTAACGTCACCCAACACAGATAAACAATTCAGAACCACCAGTCCAATTTAAGGGACGAAAGATACCTTCTAAAAAAGGTATGAATTTGATATTTAAAAAAGAATCTACACAAACCTTTTTAGACAAATATGCATAAAATAATCTCCTTAAATATTCCATACCTGTTGAATTTCCTTGTGTGTTGGTATAGGTCTATCCATGTAGCCTTGGTGCTTGAACCAAGAGCAGATTGTCTGCAAAGAGCGATAGGCACAGCCCCAGCCACTGTCATCGATGCGGTCCTGCATGTAGTGGTGGTAGCTGTATACACCTTGTACTAAATAAACCTGCACAGGAGGGGAGAGCACAGAGGCATCTCATCACACTTGCATCAGTTTTCAGAGAAGTCATACGACCTGTAAAAGCACTGTAAAGTTTTCAGTTGGGGACTGCAAATCTTTGGAAGATTTAAAGGGTCATTATTCACACGTGATTCACTCCTAAACTTCTCTGTTCATAGTTTTAGTTTCTTGTCCTGGTTCTGAGAAACTTTTTCGAATACATGCTAAAAACATGGACAATATTTTCCCAAGAAAATCCAATTTCTTTGGGACAAATACAACAAATTAAAGCAATGCCATTTTGTGCAGAGGAGCCCTTTTGCTTAAAAGGTCAGGCCAATTATTTAACTTTCTCATCTGCACATCACTGACCAACTAAATTACTTCTTTCAGTTAAAAAAAATCTCAATTAAAATAAAAAGGTACTTTCTGCAAAATGTTTCAATTTAAACTTACCATACCAGACTCCATGCCAGGTGAACTAAGATGTAAATGTGGATTTCTGAGATATCCATCTGTATATGGTTCATCTGGAAAATGATAAGCATTTGCTCTCTTGAAATATGGTCTGTCACAAGGCAGATTGTATAACCCATGCAATTCCTGCATGCAAGTTCAAATAAAAATAAGAAACACAATTCGAAGTTTGGATTAAAAGAAAGACCACATTGTAAGCAGCAATAAAGATATAATTTTAACAGCACAGTTTTGCAAATTATTAAAATAGGCTTAATTAAACATTCAGAAAGTATGTTTACTACTAGACCTCAGCTCTCCAGGGAAGCTCATGTAGGCTTACCTCCCATCTAAAGGGCCCACTACTTTATGCAGTCCTGTTATGTAACACCTGCTGCTGGGGCCCCACTGAAAATACCACGAATAACAGGTTTGTTATGAAAGCATGATGAAATACACCATCATAGAAAAGGATTACAGTTTTATCTACACAGTAATGTGTACACACACATCATTACATCAGTGATGATGATACATAGCAGATTATAATCTGAACTGATACTGGAGCATACAAATAACATGTAGGGAGACAAAGTAAAGATATTGGGCTTATGGTTCAAGCAGATTCAATCTATTTTAAAATCTCTTAAGCTCTGTTTGCCACACAACAGCTACATTTAAAGAGATATATTGTCTTATTTCACAGAGTTTAAGAGTGAAAGGCATGGTGAGATCATCTAGAATAACGTGTGTAACACAGGTAATACATTTTAGGCAGATGATCCAGCACTGAACCCAGCTACAGGAGCTGCAGTAACACTTCCCATCAGTGGGTTAGAGTGAACAGCAGACAGAGACCAGGAAACACAGGCAGTGCTACCAGTGCCTGAGGCCTCTGGAAACACAAGGCTAGATTGGGTTTTATATAGCCAGTAATGCTTCACACAGATAAAGGCCCCACAGCTTCTACACCTCTAACCTGCAGAATATTCTTTCCCTGCTCTCAGTACATCAATCTGTGTGACCTAGACTGGTATCAGTCGCAATCTGAAAGGACTGCCACATCTCAACATTCTTCCACCTCATCCATATTCTTTTTTCTAGATGTGCCAACCCAAAGGCAAAAACAAGCCAAAAACTAGCTAAGCCTGGTCAACTGTGAGCTACAAAAAGCAGCCCCTTCCAAACACACAAAACCCACATACACCACAAAACCCCAAGAAAGAAACCAAAACAAACAAAACCCCTAATACTAACCCTTTCAGGACATGTGTTAAAACCTGAATGTAGTAACACACCAAAAGTAAACTGATGTTCTACCATAGAAAAACAAATAAAAAGGAGAAATTCAAAGAATACTGTACTGGAAGTATAATTTAGAGAAAATATTTATCAACCAAATTTTATGTACTTTTAAAGTTTCTGTTGTTCCCTTACAAAAATGAGATCTGGCACATTCTATAAAATAACTTCCAATAAATCAAGTTTCCACATTCAGTATACTGCGTTGGTTATAATAAAAATGAATCTAAAAACCAGCAGTATCTGCTAGTATTTATTCTACATTGACTAAATGGAAAGCCTTACCACTGCTTCAATTACAGTAATTAAAAACAAAAGATCCGGTTCTGTTACGGTGTGCTGGCTTTACCTTTCTGTAACTTTCCAGCTGATCATCTGAAATACCTGTAGGGTATGAGACTGTTACGAGGTGATCTTTTCCTGGTAACATGAAATGAAATTGTTCTGGTACCACAATTGATGTTCCTTTCACATATTTCATGATACACCTTTCCATGTCAGTTAATTGCCCATGAATTGCTTTCACTAAGAGATTTTGTACCCTGCAAAGTACAAGGGAGAATATTTCAAAAGTAGAGAAGTGATTGTGAATTATTTTTTCTCACAGCTGAGAGTTATACAATACCTAAATGTCTGACCTGGTCAGATGACTGCACTACATCAATGCTTCTGCTCCCACAGGGAAAGGCAGAGTCCAACTGTGCCTTACTCAAAGCTTGTCTGCACACAGAAATGAGTGCCTAGTGATTCAGTCTTCCCAAATGTGGCTACCCTGCTCTCATATCAGAAACACAATCAGTATGAGCATTTGCCAAAATAAAAATTAAATACATGACTAAATGTTTGGGGTTTTTTTTTGCATTTTATCTGCTCCATTTAGTGTTGTTCAGAGTCAAATCCTATGGAAAAAATGCAAGGAAAAAATACATATGCAGACTCAAATGTTTTCCATCTGTACCTACCCAGCCCCAAATGTAGGGCTGAGATTACAAAGACTCATCAAATACACCCCAACTCTCACTTTTATACACCTCACATACAAAAATTTCTAGAACATTTTCCTGGCTTTCTCAATTCCTTGCTAAGCAATGGTTATGAGTTATCAAATCTGTCAGACATTGATAAACTGATTTTTTTTTAAGACAGCAAAAGGATCATGTCTCAAGATTATTGAAGTTAACAGCTGTCTACATGAGCTTTTATTATTTACACAGTTAAAATTACATCACTATAAATACTATATACTTTTCATTAAGCTGATGAATGATATAGTTTTACTTCATTATTTCAAGAAAAAGCAGCAATGAAGCTGAAAAGTTGCAAGCTCAGGATAACACTTACTTTCCCCATGGCTCTTCTGGAGAAACGGATACAACAACATCAACTGGTAATGTCATATTTATGTAGTGGTGTTCCTTCTTTTCCCTTTCAATGACTGGAGCCAAAGCAGCTAATGAAGACGTCATTTCCAACATGAGGTCTACATTGATTATCTGCTGCTGCAGAGAATAAAGACACCAATATTACATTGCCAACTACACATGAACCAAGAAGGCAAAAGTAAGATTGCAGGTATTTGGTATCAAACTCACTAATGAGATACTTGGGTTAGAAAAAGCTAGTAATGTTAAAGACAAATTTCCATGTGCTGACCTACCATAGGTGGATTTCTGCATTCACGTTGAGTCTCAATGACTTTAAAAGCATTCTTTAAAGTCATGTCAATGCCTATTTGTGTGCAGAAAAGCCTAGGGAGGGCAAGTCTAAAAATGTTTAAATGATAATTTTTCTTATATATTAGAAACATACCGTATCCTGTAACTTTTTATCCTTTTTTTTGCCAAGCTTTCGTTTGGTCTCATCATCTTGATCAAATCTGAATTATCAACAGAAAGAGATATTTCTATAATATGAAATTAATCTGTTAACCATCATCCCCCCAGTTTTTAAATATACTTACTGTATAAATCGTCTTATCTCCTTACATGCAGACTCATCAGTCAGCTCTGGAACTGTGGTCGTACCATTGTTAGGCCACACATAGATTGAACTGTGGCAAATTCTGAATACAAGAACCTCTGAGGACAGTTTGTTTTCAAGATCACTGAAAACATATCCTAATGCCTTTTTTGTTGATGCCTCTGAAACACAGTAAAGACATAATTAGCCTAGAAAATTCCCCCACCATGTTTTTATAGCTGCTGGGCATACATTTAATAAAACTGTTTTGACTTGGAATAAAAATGCAAGTGCTGTTATGATCAGAAAAACGACTGGGTAAACAAAACTTGTATTATTGTATAAAACAAAAATTGTATTATTAATACAGTCCCATTGTAACAAAATTCATTGCCTTAAAGTTATTCTGTTTGCTTAGAATTTCAGGCTCAACTTCAGCTTCAAGCTGAAAAGTGATCCCAATAACACATCCATAAGCAAGAAGTATATGCAAATGAAATTAGTGAAAAATGTCAATGTAAAGTTTATTTCAAATTAAAACAAAAAACATAGGACGGAAAAAGAGCATCAGATGATTTATGGAGATAAATAATAATCTTTTCAGGTTTGTGAAGAAGCACTTAACACCTAGTAAAATGCCAAGAAAATAAATTTAATAAATAGTTTCTTAATGGAAGTTCATAGAAGTATTAAGAAATCTATTAGTCTTATGGACACACCATCAGTAGTTGCAAGCTGAAATGCAAGATCCAAGCCTCCTCTTATTCTGAAGAGTATATCCATAGCTTCTAGAATTACCTAAGGAGAAAAAAGAAGCAACGAAAATGAACAGCCATTTCAACATGCCTTTTCTCAAGCCACAACTGACTTCTGTTATACCACAATGTGCAAGCACACCAGCAATTACTGCAGCTGCCCAGGTTACAGAAGGCCAGTGAATAAACAGGGAAGTGAGTGGTGCAGCAGTGGACAGTCGCTGCAACCAGCGCCTCAGTTACACCTTGGAACGCATTTCCTACCACGTCAAAAAAAGCCATAATCCTATACTTCTACCATATAGAAATACTTCAGGTAAAATGTCATTGTTTCTCATTGTTTCAATCCAAATGTCATGTTTCCCATAATATACATTTGTGTATGTAAATATATATA
>VXAX01001525.1:283266-315016 GCA_013399835.1 Leptocoma aspasia | reverse complement strand
TGTTTTTTGTTTGACGATGATCTTTCCTTCTTTCCTTCCTTCCTTCCTTCCTTCCTTCCTTCCTTCCTTCCTTCCTTCCTTCCTTCCTTCCTTCTTTTTCTTTAATTTTCTTTAATTTTCTTTTTATGATGATTCCAATAAGGAGGTATAATTAGAGGCTAATAGTTTTAATAAAATCAGAACTGGTATATTCTTTAAAACTGCTGAATACATTCTGAGCCCTTAAAATACTGCTTAGGTACTGATTTATTTTACAAAATGCTTCAACTTCATCTGATGTAAAGCTTTAGGAAAATGTCTGGCATTGCTCTTTCAACATGAAGGTTCAAGAAGTGCCAAGGATGACTCCTATTTTCCTTAATTGGTGTTTGACATTGGTCGTCTGTTCCCTAAAGAAAGCTTTCACAGAGAAAGTCAGCAACAGTTATTTGCTGACTGGTTTTAATAAATAAAAGGAAAAAGAAAGAAGAGAGACATATTCAGAAGCAGTGTATTGTTCTCATAACTTAACAGTATCAGCTGCCAGTCAATCTTGAGAGTGCATGACTCAGGTCTTTATAGCCTCATGAATCTTCTTAAGGAAAAATGAGCTAAATAGGAACAGCTAATGAAATTTGGCTGTGTGCCTCATGAGGATAGAAATGTTAGAATCAGCTACAGGCACAGCTGTCACTTGTTGATTATTGTGAGATGATCAGTAGACATGTTCCACCAACCTTTGAACAGGTGCAAGTTTGACAGGTTTATTGGAATATGATAGGAGTGAATATACAAGTATGTGAGGCATTGGGATCTGACCGGGTGATCATAGAGACAAAATCTGTTAAATACTTGGAAATGTCAGTTTGATTCTCTAGCTTGAGAGGCAGTGTATGAGTCAGAGCTGTTTATGTAAATTGACCTCTCCAGCAATGTCTGAAGTATCAAGGGCCGAGTCATTTATGGGATAAATTCAAAACAGGATTCTGGTATCACCACTGTTGGCAAACTTGCCCACTTTCATATAGGAATCTGTATGAGTGTAAATATTCATACTATTCTGCTCTACTAATTATTTTGTACCATGTATCCGGCATCCTCTGTTATTGGTAAATTAAATATAAAATTAGGCACAACATTTTTGTCTGACATTGGGTCCTAGTTTAGGACAAATTAGGGGAAAATCTCCATCCAAAGGAGCCCCTTAAAGGAAAAACAAACCTCCACTACTCCGCCCCTCCCCCACCACCGGGTTCGGGAGGAATTGCCTCAGAAGGAAAAAAGTGGAAAAAACTTATTTATTAAGAAACAACAAAGAAACACTTCCCAACACAAGAAAAAACAGTCCAAGATGACAACAAATGTTTTCACCAATCCGAGAGGGGGTGAGCAGTCTCTGTTGGGAAGGGTGCCAAAGCTTCTCTCAGGTGCAGACTCCGGGGGGTTCCCGTGACGTTCCCGAATCAGGGCCCGAAGCCGGTCCGATGTCTTCAGAGGAGGGGAGGAAGGAAAGAAGGGGAAAAACAAAAGCAGAAAAATAGCAAAAAAGCAAGCAAAAGCAAGAAAAAGAACAAGAGAGCAAAGCAAGCAAAAGCAAACCTAAGCTAGCAGCAAAAGCAAGCCAAAAGCCAGCAGCCGGGGGAGGGGCAAGGCTATAGACAAAACAAACTGAGAGCATGGGAACAAGGAAAAAAAAAACGATTGGGATACAAAGTATGAAAATGTCCTGTCACCCCAGGACACATTGGAATTTTGAGAAAAAAGAGATTGTCCTACTTTTCTGTATTATGTCTTGTGTTGAGAACATGAATTTGAGCCCTTTCAGCATTCAGGAGGAGGCTTTGTTTCCAGGAAATTTAATTGCCTTTTGGCAAACAGCAGTGAGATCCAGTGCAACACTGTGTTCCAAATGCCTCAAAGGTTTTTCCTTTTTTTCCTTACATGCCATAGTGGATCCATGATTGATTTGACAGCTTGTTATTTGCCCAGACGTTACCAGTGTAAAGCATATTTTACTCAGTCCTTACTTCTGCCTAGAGCAGGACAATAACTGCTGCAATTTTTGCTAACAGACATCAAAAGCTCCATCTGTGTTTAGGCATGTTTTTTTGAAACAAATGTCCTGGGGTCATTAAAACTTCACACTTAATAAGGGAACTTACCTCATTGGCATTTCTGGGGGCCTGTAAGGAAAAACAGCACTGTGTGTCAGTGTGTAATTTCTGAAACACTACATTTTCAATATTCTGTCAAGGGCGAGAGTAGCTCTGGATTCAGAAAGGCCAGTTGTTAATAAGCAGTGAAGAGGAAATATGTAGGGAAGGCCATTACCAGAGCTGGGTGGTGCATGTGCTCATAGAGAAGAATCTCATAACAAGCCAGAATGGAAATGGTTAGATGAACAATGAGTCAGAGTAGTGACAAGTACATATTTTAGAATTATACTCCAGTATTAGGATTAAGGAATCTTCTGAAGTTCCTGAGATTGTGTAGCCATACATTAATTTATACCCAAGCAGAAGTTTTAAGAATGTTAATATAATGCAGGATCCTTACCTGGCTTCTCTGTTTCTAATTCATTTTTACTTAGGGAAGAGAGAAATTGTTATGAGCCAGTCAGAAATTGTATCAGCTGACAAAAGATCTTGCTGGTCTCTTGGTGTATGACTAGTTTTCACACTCTGTGTGTTGTTTCTTTGTGCTTTTTACCTGTGCATTTTTCTCACTTCACAGTTCTTACAGCTTCTTTATTTCAACTTCCACTAACCTTGTGTGAAAAAATGTTTATAAGTCATCATGGCATTTTCACTTCCATACTGTAACTACCTTGTCTGCTTACTCTGAATTTTAAACTGTGGGCTACCAATTATTTTTAATTCTCAGTAATATCAAGTGGCTAATACAGTTGGACCATCTCTGCTTCTGAGTGATCTTGTAATATATGGTTTTCTTGTAGGATGAGGTAAGGTAGACAGTGGAAGAATTTAATTTTGAAACAAGTAGAGTTTTCCTACATCCTACTTGTGTGTACTTTTGAACTGGCTTGCTGAAACAGGTGCAAGAGATCTGGAGCAGTGAACAGAAGCTGTCTGTAAACATGACCATGATTTGGAATACAGGGATATTCTTGCAGTGATATTAAAATGAAATTGAAGGAATTTTCAACAGTAGAACAGCAGAAAGGAATGCAATTCTTGGAAAATACTAGAAAGGCAGAATAAAAGTGTCTTAGTTAAGTGTCTCATATTTAGTGGTTTTATTCCACTCCCAACTTTCTTAAATGTGCAAGATGTGGAAGTAAAAATGTTAGAAGTCCAAACTGCACAAAGTAAAGCAGTGGTGAGAATTATTTGGGACACTGCCAATTATAATAGAGAAATTTCATTCAGAAACATGATTATTAAATAGCATTCATTTATTAATAATGCATTGAATGACTTTTACACAAGTGGAATAGTCAATATATGGAAAAGATATTTTGTCTGTAAGTAGAGTGAAAGACTGATTGTCATTTGTGCAATCATAGATTCTCTTTGGGATTTACTTTTCCTCACAGAAAACTACCTATTCCTGTGCTTTCTATGCAGCACCTCATAATTACCCTGCAAGTCTGGTGCTGGGAAACTCAGATTCCTTTCTCATTGCAAATGAACTGGGTATTTCTGTGCTTTGTGCCAGGAGTGTAAAGTGTAAAGTACTGATACCCTACAGGTTTTGCATAAAATCAGAACATTGCTCTTTGTTGTAATACAGAAACTTGGCCTGAATATATAGAGACAATTGGCTGCATGTATTAAGCATTGTTTTTCTCTTTTTTTATTATTGCCATTGAACATATTGTTCCAGCCATATCTCCTTGGATATCTGGTCTAATTAATATTTAACTTTTTATAAACTCCTGTTTTTATGGGATAATTAAAAACTGCTCAAATCAAGAATATACTATTTTTAAAAATAATTATACGGAGAATGAGTCATCTATATAAATCTGTTTTTGAACAGTAACATGAAAAGAAAAATTGTGAAAACCTTGTAAGAGATTTTTCCTCTCAGAATCCTGTTGGTATTTAGGGAATATTTTGTTTTCTGAGTAAAAGTAATAATCTTTAACTATTCTACAGTTTCTGTGTTTTGTGATTTGTCACTCTAACACAGCTGTAATTTTGTCTACCCTGTATAAAACAGTATTTCCTTAAAGGTTTATTTTGGACAACTGTCCTCTCCTGTGCCAAAGAGAGCATTTTTTTTCAAAGTAATATAATATACAATCTTTCAAGACTCTCCTAAAAGCTTTACTGGTCTTTGGATCATGCTCTGGTGTGCCGAGAGGGAGGATTAGGTAGACTGCATGTAACTAAAAACACTCACTGAGAATGCTAAAACAAACGTGCTTTACCTTATATAGAAATAAAATCCTTTGTGAACTCATTGTGTAGATAACATTTTTTATTCAGCATATGCTGTGGAGGAAAAGATTTTAGTTGATGGCACTGACCATAAACTGAAGACTTGCATTTTATTTCAAAACTTCATGCACTTAGGAAAAAAGAATAATCTGCTTGTGGAGATTTCTTATTAACGGTTTCAAAGAAGCTGTCTGAATAACTTGCTTGGATGACAGGAGGAAAAAAGAGAAACAGAAATGGGTAGATCTGCAGAGTATGCTTGCCTTCAGAGGGAAAATTTGCTGGATACATGCCAGCAAATATGTTTTACTTCCCACCATTTCATTTATAAATGTATGAACCCACTAGGAAAATAATGGTCTTGTCCTTCTTAAAAAGACCCCTAAAATGGAGTTTAAATCAAGTACATGTCTTTTACAAGCAAGTCAGATCTATACCCAGCTGCAGAGTTACTCTCTTTGATATGGTTTATAGAAATTTGAACCAGAAGTCTTGATCAAACAGCTCTGAGCTTTGAAACATCTGAAATCAGGTCCAATTTCTGAGACTGGATAAGCAGTGAGTAATTTAAGTTCTGTTAAGAAGCCTTTCTCCTATGAAACTTGCAAGCAATTCTTAAAACTAGGTGTGTTTTAAAAGGCAGTGAGATGCAGTAGGAGCAGATCAGTTGGTATTGAGGCATCTACCTTAACACATGTTTCAGGCATGGTCTATTCAGCTCTAGTTTGAGTCTATGGATTGAGTTCCCATTAGTGGTTGGTGTGCATTAGCAGTGCTCCCATGTCACAACTTCTGGTTGAATTTCATCCTGAAGGACATCACTCTGTGCACTCTGAAGTTGTGTGATGTGAACCAAAGTGCAGTCAGTGGGAACAGTGGGGGGTTTACATTCAGCAGGCCACTTCTAGTCTGAACAGAAGTGCGAGTCCAGTTTTTTAGGTGATGAAATGTAGTTGAAAAAATGAAGGAAGCTATTTAGTTGATGGAAAAAAACACAGTTTCTTTTAGCTATTTTAGAGTACTTTCTAAAATTTCAGATTTTTGACAAAACTGCAATACTTAGTAGACCAAAAGAATTTGTCTTGGAAGAATTGATTCAAAAGTAACATATAAATTAATCTAAGTATTTTCAGAAGTAATTCTTGGCTTCCTCATTTGGAATACTGCAGTTTCTTGTAAGTTTTTAACATCTCCCAGAACAGCCCTGCAGTTCATGCAGCAGTAGCATAGCTAGGGAAAGCTTTTCACACTTGTTGATCAACATCTGAAGAGTTGAGATGAAAAGTATGTAAGGTCACACTTCCTACCTTTTTCTCCAGCTAAAAATAAATGCCATGCCTGCCTTTGCCTTGTAACATATCTCAGAGTCTAGGCACAGCTGAGAGCATAGTAGCATTAAGCTACTGTCATGATTGACTGGCTACATGATTCTGAAGCCAGAAGATAAAGTGGGTAGATCTTTAGGCGGCACACCTTGTGTGCCAGGAACCAATGACACCCTACTGAGATAAAGAATTCGACCTTGAGGATGCAATAGAGAGAATTGGTGTATCGTCCTCTCTCATTTAAAACTCTATTCAGTCCTCCCAGACTGAAGTGACTGTGGGATGAGATTTCCTATTTTTCTCCTCTATCAGGATCAGAGATTTCAGAATCTACACTAACCGAAATAATGGTTTACTTGATGTTATATTGTTGTACTGGTTTTCATATATATACTTCATTGCAGGTCAGTACCTGCAATTAGATAGGCTTACCTTCTGATTCTATCAAAGCCACACCCAAATTCAAACCTCCAAAATAGCACTACATGATGATCCAATACCACTGAACTTACCCCAGAGTTTTAGCATCAGGTCCTGTTCTTTGACTTCCTAACACTTCTTGTATCTGCATTTCCAAGTTTCCCCACATTTACAATTGTATGTTTGGTGTGTTAAAGAGGCGTTTTGAGTCTTTAGTTTGGAAAGCACATGATCTCATTCTGTTTTATAAGGCCCTGGATGTGTACTCAAATGCCTAATATAAAAATTGTCTTTCATTCTTGCCTGGGATTTGATCGATCCAAAGCATACTGCTAACTCAGAAGTCCAAACCTCTGTTGTCAAGTCACTTGACACTCACACTTCCTCATTTTCCATACCAGATGAAAAGAAACACAGAAGATGTATCATATGTAGTAGATTTATTTTTACTTTCAGTTACTCCACAAAGACATAAACATTAAACAAACATTTTAAAACACCAATGACAATTTAAGTTTGTAAAAGTAGACATTATGCACACTCTTTTTTTCAAAAGGATTTTCAGATTTATGGGCTTTATCAATGGAAAGGTATTAATACTACACATTTCCTCCATGATACCTGAGGAGCAGAGTTATGTTTTGTGCCAAAAAATAATTCAGGATCTAACCTTGAAAATGGTGCAACTCTTTTCATTTTTAATCTCTGCTTTTGATATGGAAATGTAAGTAATAATTTTTTTACATTTTTAAAACTTTTGAGTTCTGAAAAAATACTTTAAGACATACTGAAAAGTCTTTGAATATATGGACATTGTATTTAAATCTTTGGGACTTGTGAATTTTTAAAATAAATTTAACATATGTATCATTTATTTTGATTCCATATTCTTGTATTATAGGCTTCTTACGTTATAGAATGGGAGAAGTTCAAAACATTGTTTGTCTCTGGGTTGTTATTTTTTTGCTAGTCTTGTGGATTTGAGATAAAATTTTGTAGATTTTTCTACTTTAGCGTGGGTTCAAAATACCCCAATAAAGAATGTATTACTTATTTTGATATTTTCTAAAAGTGCTAAGTATGGTTTGCCTGTTATGTGTGTTTATGTAGCTGGCACCCACCAGAAGGCAATATAGCCCTTGACAAGTTTCAGAAATTGACAAACCCATATTTTTTCAGCTTTTTGGGTTTTATTCCTTAGGACTTCACCAGTCTTTTATTAAAAAGCCTTTCCATATTTTAATTAACATTTATTTTTAAGTTGTCCAAGCTTTAATTTACCAGCAATAAAGATATTGTGATGATATTTTCCCTGTCACTCTCACTTTTCAGCCTTCTGATGTTTTCATTCTTGTGATGGAGTTTCTCACGCTGTTTTTTGTAAACATGCACATGTTTTTCTAACCGTCTTTTTGTTTTTCATTCCTTCTCCTGGGAGGAGAAAGGTTTGATGGACTTTGTCATTGACCAGTGTCGTTGGAGAGGTGGTAGCTTCACCTTCCAATCGATGGTCGTTTCCAGAACTCTATATAATGTGAAAACCAAAATAAAGTTTCTCTCTTCTTTGCCTTCTCTCAGGTGTGGCTGCGTTTGTCTCTGCGTTTCGTGTTGCTCGATAGAGTGACATTTCCCATTGTTTCTATTATGGAAATGGAAAGATGGAGATACAAAAATCCAGTATCATTTTCTGCGGAAAAGTTTTTAAATTTTCTTTCATTCTCAATTCACAATGAATTTCTATTAGAGTGTGAGGTTCTTTTTCTAAAAAAACAATTTATGTGTGTGCATACCTCAGAATAATTTTCTGAAAAGTGATGTGAAAGTTGATATAATTTCAAAATCATTAAGACAATGTAGAACTTTTGCTTTGCTTCATACTAACCAGTCTTTATTACACTAACCATTTTATTGTGTGACTTGACATTTATCTTTTATCACAGTTGCTGCATCAGAAAATTAAGGCAATATAACCCCAAATTCAGAGCAAAGTAAGCAAAACATGTTTGGGGCATACATTATTGATAGTTGAATAGTAGCAGACATGAACAACTGCTTGTTTTGTACTAAACATGTAAAATACCTGCTTTTCTAATGATCTGTCAAGTTTCTACATTTACAGTGGCACAGCCTGTAAGACTTTGATGGTGTTGGTGCTTGCACAAATACTTAACTTACGTTACAAATAATGTCTTGCTTGCAGCACTTATGTATATAATATATATATCTGTACATAATGCTGTAGCATTCATGTAATACCTCAGCTGTTTAACTTTTTGTATTCCAGGGGAGCTCGTTTAGTTTGTACTTCCTTGAGTTATATTGACAGTTTCAAAAACAATATTTTAGCAGGATTTTGCTGGTATAATATACTATTGCTGGCTAATAAGGACTTCCACCTCTCTCAGAATCCCACAGGGAAAGGTTTAAAAGTTTAAACTTTGGATTTAGGCAGAAGTCCTGACACTCGTACTGCAGTTCTAAGCTGGTAGAGGCTTATTTGTGTGCATGCATATATTTGTGTGTTAACCTAAGACTAGCATTTTGGGTAAACCGTGACTGTTTCGTATCCCTCTGGTGGCCTCATGCGGGCGCGGGCGTGAGCTTCGCAGTACAGCTGGCCCTCCACAAAGAAGTAGCCTTTTTGTTTCAGGTTGAGGTCGCAGTCAGAGCACACGAAGCATTCTGGATGCCGGTATTTATCACGTGCCTTCACCACTGTCCCTCTGTATGGAAACAATGAAAAGAAAAAGCCCCAGTTAATTCATTAGAATTTAAAATGGGAAAAGAAACTGCAGCAACCCTGTCTATTATAAGGGGTCCCTGCCCATGGCAGGGGGGTTGGAGCTAGATGATCTTTAATGTCCCTCCCAGCTCAAACCATTCTATGATTCTATTGTACAAAGTATGTTCTAGGTATTTATTTTAAGGCTTTACAGTTGTTCATCTTGTGGTTTTAGAAACTACTATATAGTTTAAGGTTGGATGCTGAGTTTGAGTAGATGACATAAAATGCTGTAGAGTTGATCACATAGTTCACGAGCACTGGAAAATGAAGAGTTTGAAGAAACATGTTAGTTTGGTTACAAGACAGAAAGCACAGCCTAACCTATCAAAAGGGTGGCAAAATGACTTTCAAAACCCCATTGCTTTTTCTTGATGTCATCTCAGTTCATTATTGTGTTCTTCGCTGAAGTTAGTGATGTCAATCAGGTAGAAATCTGATAGTTTTAAAAGAGGTCTGCAGAGCTTTCTGGATACTCCCAGTGGGTTGGGAGAAGGATGCTTTGCATTAACAAGAAATTTTTGAGAATTCACAGCCTGACACAGCACAGCATGGATAACTGCTGATTTAATTACTTATTTGTTAATGGTTGACTTACAAAAGGTCCTGAGAAATCTCAATTAAAACCTCAATGGTACTTTGTCAAAACTTATATAATCTGTATTGAAATTGTTGAAGGTACAGGTCATAATTTGACATTTAGAACAATATATTTTTATATCTCTGTTCTCTAGCAGCATTGTGGGAATGCACTTCTGTAGTTTGCAGTGGTGTTTGAGGATGACGTGTGCTTGAGCTGGGGATTTCTAAAACTAAAAAGAAACAACTTACAGAATTCCACTCCCACATTTGTCACACAGTGGCACTTTCTGGACGCCAGGCATGGCAGTAGGTATCTTTGTTACAGGTGCTTTCACACTTCTTGTTCCCACAGGGCGCCCATCTGAGAAACAAAACAATCCTGTTATGTACGGGCTAATATAAAAGCATCTGATGCAGTTAAGTACTTTTCTGCAATTTTCTGTACTTTCTGTACTGTACATGCACTTCTGGATGTATTTACAGGCTTTCACTTACATGAACAAACAATGCAGTCTCACTAGAAAAGTTTAGTAGACCAGATTCCACCTCTTTGGACTCAGGAGAAATATTGTGTAAGCTGTAGCCAAAAGCAAGTCCAAAAAAGATTGCTTATGCAGTGCTCTCTGCTTCATGGACATCACCTAAGTCTCTGAGAGTAGGTCTTGGATATAGCAGAGAGGGAGGAGGATTGGACTTTAATGTAGAAACATGACATAATCAAAATTGTCAGAAAGCTTCTTATTTTTATAACTAACCATACAACAATTTGGAAAGATTAGTAACATGATATGAATACAAAATAATAGCAAAATAAAAGAAAATGCTAAGTAAAATCCCACAATGATACATATGTAGACAATTAGATGTCTATATTCCTTCTCTAGTAAATATTGATATATAAACATTACAATTTAAAATATTACATTTTAGGTTAATTTTAGTTGTATTTTACTCTTTATGCTTACTGTAAATATAAACTTGCGGCCTTTAATAATTTTCTTTTTAAAACTTCTTCATTTGAAAGAAATATGACTGTAAATTATATTTTCTTCTTCAGTTTTTATTTAGAATGAAGAGGAAACAGATTTTAAGGGGATTTCAGGGGTTGGTTTAAATTCCTCTTTTCCTGAATGTGGAAGAGAGTGTTTTCTTTCTTGGTGTCATGAGTATAAGAAGCTTGTCCCAAAAATTCTCACAGATAAAACTTTATTGTTCAGTTAAAGTCAGCTTTGGATATTAAAGATCTTAAAATCTGAGAGGAGATTATGGAAAATGTGATCAGCACCTGCATTGTATTCACAGAGGAAACTGCTTGCTATACAAGCAAGCAGGGGAAATGGCAGGAGACTGGTGTGGTAGCTATAAGGTCTGGAATGATTTGGGCTTTCAGAAACTCTTGTATCTCTAATCTTTCTTATTTTCTTCATGGATTCTCCCCTCCCACAAACATTTTAAAATTATTTGAACAGGTAGAATATGTTGTTATTAACCACCTTCCTCGGAGACTAAATTCTGGAGCACCTTAAAGGAGCCAGACTGGCGCGGCTGACTGGGCTCCTCCTGGTTGGCGTGCAGCATCTTGTACACGTCAGACTGAGGCACTGAGTTGGGAGATGGGTCACTGTGTTAAAGAAGGAAGAGCAGATAAAAACAGTTTATCAAACATAACTCTAAAGCAATATCTGCACCAGGCATAGAGTGTGATTCAGGAAATAAACATAAAGACAATGTGTTCCTACAACTATTGAGGAACCTTCTTCCAGATAGCATTGCTTTGTATAGCCTCCTTTTGATCTAAAAAGTGCTGGAAAAACTTAAATCAGTGCAACTGTTACAAAAGTAAATCTAGAAACTCATTAACATATTTCCATAATTACTGTTTTGTCTCTACTGGCATCTGAGAAAAGGCCAATTAATCTCAAAGTAGTTTAATTCCAGTAATCATCTACTGTATTACCAGGTGCTCTTTGCTATGGTATCCAGATGTTCCCTTTTTGCAGCAGCTGCCCTCAAGAATGTTGTTAAAATCACAGCTCATGCCTTTACATGAGGTTAGGTTTAGCCAAAAGTCAAATCTTTTGGGAGAATATGATTTCTAAGTTAGCTCCATCACTAGGTAATATTGTGATTATTTGACTAAGATAATTGTTATTAATTTAATTTACAGAGATTACAAAAAGGAGTGAAATAAGTATCACAAAATAGGAAACATTGTAAGGTGAATACTGAAAAATGGAAGTTCTGTTTCTTAATTTAATAAAAATAAGACAAGGCTTTCTTTTGCAATGGCAATGTTATGATAAAAACATAAAGTAATTTATTGTCCGAACAGTAGTTGATGGTTGAATCTCAAATGACCTGTGAGACAAAGATTTTACTGAGACTATTTCATGGCATTTTAAACTCTGCTGAATATTTTAAATTGTGCATGATAAATGGCATCCTAAATAGTTGAGAGGAAGAGTAGAGGACTATATGCGCTGACAGGAATTAAACTCAATATGTCGCATTTGTAAATTTCATACTCTTAAGGGGGGTAATCAGAAGCATCCAAATTCACTTTGATGAAGTCTGTTATCTTACAGCTACACACATAAATGTCCAGTTTAAATTTCCTGTTGCAACTGGCTTCCTACTATCCACAAAGAATTTTGCTGTAAATGGTTTGGCTTGTTTCCCAGGGTAGCATCCAAGCTGCCAAATGCCCCAGTAAGAGCAGCAGCAGTTGGACAATGACCCCTGTTGCTTATGTGAATTTTTTGATCTTCATCAATCAGTAGATTTCTTTGAGCCATCTTTAAGCTGGTGAAAAAACTACCAGTTTCTCTTGTCAGAAGCTTTTAATAAATAGAAGTAATATAGTTTTTGCAATTCTTGGCAATGTTTAATTAAACCCCTGAATTCTCTCCTCTTTACTGAAATATTTCTAAATATAAAACAAGTGATAATGCAATTACATACAGAAGGCAAAAAACCCAGACACAAATGTGTCGTCTTACATTTCTTAATGCATGCATAGTGAAAACCATCCCACAGCAAGAGACATTTCACACCTGCACAGACAGAGCAGGTTCTCAAAGTGGCGATGTCACAGGCAGTGTGAAATCTGATTACTTTGGGCTTAATCCATTATTTCACAATAATGAAGCAGCAATTTTTTCTTTTATTGTTCTCTAATTGTTCTGATTGAGCATAAATATTCAAGCAATAGAGTAACTTCACTCTGAAAAGGCTTCATGAAGTACAGTTTTCATCAAATAGGATGAACCTAAATACTTTTATATAAATATTTTTTTTGTTAGCAGCAGCCAAATTCTGCAAAGTGCTGAAGAAGGCTCATTGGTGCCAGTGATTATTGCTTTTTTAAAATATTAGTAATTATCTTTAGATTATGCCATACATATTGTGAATTATTAACTTAAGTACTGTTGTAAAACAGAAAAATAGGTTACTATTATGCTAAGGTAAAGCTAAAGCAACCTAAATGGTGAATTGTCTCCTTAAAAAATGACTAGTGCTTTAAAACTTCTTATTGTACAATCATGATTGTTATCCGTATACATAAAGTTCCTACCTGACTTTAGTTGTGCACTGAATAAATTCATAAGTCAGACATGGACTTGTAGGCCTACAGCAAATTCTGTCTCTTATTGTACGAGAGCTAGTTGTACTGAATGAGTTGTCTAGAATGGGAGTTAAGTATCTAGAACACTACAACCATCTATAATATTTCCTAATCTTCGTAACCTGAATTTCAACAGTGGATATAAATTTTATGTATTATTATTTTACGAATTATTAATAAGAGGAACTTATATTATTTTTATGAATTATTAATACGAGGATTATTTAATTATCTAATAATTAAATCATTATTAGATAAATATAATAGTTTATTAAAAAGTTTTAAATTTTGGAGGGAATCAGAGTCTTGATTTGGTGTGGTCAGTCAGGTAACAGTCCAGGTAGTATCATATTTTTTTATTTGTTAGCTGCAATTCTAAGATTATTACCTATGAAATATTTATTCGTATGTTCTGAAGGACTGCTTTAATACTTTGGCCTAAAACCCAGAAATGACTAATATTTTAGTGAAAATATTGAATGGTTTTAAATTACTTGGTTCCTCTCTAACCCTTTTCCCCTTTTCATAGAAACAGTGTGATACTATTTTTTGGTACATTTTAAATTTGTGTATTCATAAATCTTATAGATGCTGCTCTAATTACCTTATGACAGGGGATTCCCCCAGAGCTGTAGAAACTTGGCCTTGCAGTGTTTCCATGATATTGTCATCTGAGTACAACTGCATGGGTGTGTTAAACTGAGCGTGTACGATCTTGACACCGGGAAGCTCCATTTCCAGGGGGACATTAGGGGCCATCTTAGACACTGCTTTCAGCTCGGTGGGGCAGATGGAGCTGACTGTGCTAATTGAAGAGGGGGTGCTGCGCCCACTGCCGCAGTCCAGCCCCGAAGGAGTGCTGCATCCACTGTGTTCATGGCCAGAGTGCAGGAAAGGGTGCAGCGTGCATTGGATTACAGAGAGCAAAGAGAAAAGGACAGGGATACAGTGATGTTAACGGGGCTGAAAAGCACAAAGGGAGCAAGCTCCAAAAAGCAAAAGTACAGAAAGTAGAGAAAAGTGAAAGTATGTGTAGTCATTGATGATAGTTTTCCAATGAAAAGTATCAAGGCCAGCTATAAAGCAGTCCTTAAAATTCTGGCATGCATTTTCTTTAAAGATAGTAAAAATCCTTTGATAGATTAAATAATTCAGTATGTAACATTATTTTACATTTTTAATGCTAGGTTTTACTGAGGAATAATTAAGCCTCCTTAAAATTCTTTGTTCTAAGTAAGTAATTCTTATAATCTATAAAAAGAGTAGCAGACAAAGTTTATGTGAGTTGTCCATGTCAGAGACAGAATAAACACCTGCAGCACTGGAACAATCCTAGACACATCATTCCAGTTCTGTACCTCACAATCATCTCACTACCCTGCTGAAAAACTACTATGAAGTAGTGTAAAATAATGAATGTGACATTCCTAGATTTCCTTAAATTTTAGAGTAAGATATTTATTTATCTTTTAAAACTAGTTTAACAATTTAAAAAAAAATGTTGATCATTGCAAAAAAGAAAAGTTACTAAAACATCCAGGCTTACTTTTGCTTTTCTAAAGTACAGTGTTTCCAGTGTAAAGTGGTCCTTCACAAGAACAATGGGTACATATTCATAGAATTAATTTTAGTGCTTTTGAAGTAGACTTTACATGTAATTTATATATAAAAAATAAGACATACTCTTTTTTTAAAGTATTAGTGTTGCTTGACATTACTGAAGTAAAGTAACTGCACACCAATTCAACATACCTGGAAAAAGATTTGCAAAATGTGAACATTAGACCTGAAGTCTTTTTCAGTATCACTGTTTTGAAATTTCAATCTTGTCTGCATAGTACCTCAGAGGCTTTCTTTGTTATGGGATATTTCTTTGCTGTTGCTGTGTAACAGCACATAACCAAATCTTTCTATAGTTATTGGTCACCATTTATGTGATATTCTGAGCTGTGGGACAATAAATGCTTAATCTCTGTCCTCCAGCCTGATACCAGGGTTGTGGGTAGTTCTTTCCAAGCTGTGTAAACCTGGGACAATGCTCTGTTTCCCAGTTTGTAGGTTGATAGTGCAGAACTCTGTCCAGTAGCTACTCTTGGGCGGAGTAGAAAAACCCAAACCCTTTGATTCAAAGTAGAATTCGTGCAGGACCACTTTCTCCAAGGTTTAAAGGGAAATATACGTTTTTTCATCAAAGACATGTCAAACAAAAGCATTCCTGAAATGGTAGGCAAGCCTTAATGCAAATATAGTTGTGCATCATCACCAAGCATGAGCCAGCCAAAAAATTCACACAGGGCAACATACATATTTGCAGTATTTTCTTTTAGAAGAAACAATACCACCTTTAGATCCTGTAGTAGAGTAAGTTTTGTCAGTGCTAATAGTATTAGTAAATGGAACATAGCAGGAAAAGAGTAGAAAAAGCACAACTCTCGCTTTTGCTACATGAAGCCAAAATATTATTAAAACAGAATAAATTATAGGTAAAAAATAAATAACAGGTAGTTATATATTAAATACAATTTCCAGTTAGTTTCACCAAAGTAAAGTCCAAAATTCTGTTTAAATAAACTTGCTGCATTGTTGTTGGGGTAGTTTTTGCAGTTTATTTTCTTCATCTTATCTGCTGATGAATGGCTACTTACTTCAACATTTTCATGGAAAATACTGTATAGTTTTCATTTCTGAATTGTGAGATTAGGCTTCTGATACTCTTTGACTCTTCATAAATCTAGTAGGCACTTGTAAAATGGTACCTAGTGGTCCCAAAGCCAGCTTTGTGTGGTACCTAGTGGTCCCACAAACTGCTACTGCTAGAAAGGATAAAGGATCACATCACAATATATTTCATCCCTCAGGCCCTTTTGAGCTTCCTTGTGTTTTTATCCACAGAGGTTGCATTGTTTTTGTCCCCTCTGTAATAATGAAAACAGTAGTGAAGGAGTTTCATTACCAGTTAAGATAGAAGTTTATTACACTAAAATGATGGATGTAAATATTTCAGATTTTCTGCATTGGAACTTTACAAATCTGTGGCATTAGTTTTCCCACTTTTAGCTCAGCAGTAGATTGCCCTCTGAAAAGATGTCTGCTGAAATGCAAACTTGAAATCTCTGAATGGCCTAGCATAAAAGTCTCTACCTTTAGCTATCTTTTATTTATATGCGGACTATCTTTTATTTACATGTAGGCTATCTTTTATTTATATGTAATATATATATGTGTACTATGTATTTAGCACATTAACAAATTACACTGGGTTTGGTCAGAAGTTCACAGTGCCAAAGATCTCTAAGTGTGCAGTATCTGGTGCTGCGCTGTAAACTGAATCATGGCTGCAGTTACTTCAGAATCTGATCAGTATAACTGAGGTGGGAGTGTAGATCTATTTTCTTTTGGAAAGAGAACTTTGAATTTCAAGCCTGAGTTCTGAAAGTCAACCATTTAATTATTTTTGTTTGTTTGCTTTTAATTTCAGCATTAGGCTGTCTAGTACTATAAGTAAATTTCAAATGCATCAGAATGCTTAATTAATGTCAGTGGTGAGTATCCATCCATTAAAAAAATAACACCATGCATCAAATCCAGCACAGCACTCCAAGTTTATAACCTGCTTCGGCCTGAGATTATGAAAGGTTTGGGCCGAATATTATGCTTGTGTTCAAAGTAGTTGATATCCTGTAAAGAAAAAAAGATAAATAGCTTTCTTTGGCCTACAAATGCTCATTCATTCATAATGCTTTCTAGTTTAAATGTGGCTAACAATGTTTGCAAATTTTAACCATGAGGTAACCATGTTTAGTTTGTTCATTCCTGGTGCTCAAAATACAATCACTGTAGTGTTCAGAAACTGAATTCAGAGTAAAGTGCAGTTACAGGAGAGAAGGTTGGAGGGTAGTGTTGCAACCCAACATAGAGGGCAAATTTTAGCTACCTGCAGCATTGCTACTAGAAAGCTGAATGGATAATTCTTGGTGCTGGAAAAAAATGTTTCCTTGATCACCCTCTTTTTTTGGATAATGAATAATCTCCTGATTCTCAGAAAAAAACAGCAAGAGCTGGACTTTTAAATTGAAAACAGAACAGACAATGAACAGACCATAAATGACCATGTATCATAAGTAAATACTAGTACTCACTTTTGTGAAGAGTTAGGAATGAGACCCCTCAGTTGTCCATGAAGCGCGTCTTGAATATTGCCAGATGAATAGAGCCCAATTGGAGAATTATAGGAGGAGCTCACTACCTGTCTTTTGTCATCAATATTTGCTGCTGCAACAAAAGGCTGGGCCCTTCTGTTGTGAGCTGTACCAATAGGCTTGAATTCCTGTACATGATAGGCAGACAAAACACACAGAGCTACAATGCACACCAAAGCTAGCAATGAGTAAATCTGATAACACCAGTATTGTTAATAACTGCACTTTTACTTTTGCAACTCTGTTATTTTTTAACTGGTGCAAGCATATTATATTTTTCCATGAATTTTGTATATATTACTTGAGCCATACACATTAATTTCCCACCTCCAGGTAAGCAGAAGGCTTAGAAGAAATGGGAGGGATTAATATTATAGTGACCTTTCATATTGGTCACCAGATTTGACACTGTTTATTTGATTTTTTGATTTGACACATTATTCTTTTAAGACATTTCATGCATGCTTATCTTAATTTCTTTGCTAAATTTCTTTGCTTATAATCTCTAGCTTCTTCATTTTCATCACATGCTGATATTGAGGGACTTCTAAAAGTACGATTTTATTGTGTCTTACCTAGAAAACAAACAATTTTTAATGCTTGTTTTAACTAAAATAAAATCTTGAACAAACATCAGATTGAGAACTTTCTTCTGAATGTATTTAATTTTTGAAGCGTATCTGTGTATCAAAAATTGCACTGCTCTATAATTTAATGTGAAATCATAATAAATAAGTAAAACCCAGAAATGGGTAAATTTGAAATAATTCTGCCTATGTGCCTGTATTCTGCCATACTTTTTTTGTCATTGGCCAGGACAATTTCCTCAGTTTGTGGAGTTCAAAAGGATAAGGAAATTAAAAAATAAAATCTATGATGGTCTTTCAGATATCTTAAAATGTCCTTCTGTAGTGGTTGGCCAGGAATGATAAAGACTTCTGACTGCATATAAATTCACTTATTTGTATTCTGTGTATTTACTACAGTGGCCTTTGAGGCCCTTCTAGCTCAAGTCCACTCCTAAGCCTCAGAAATAGAGACTTTGAAAAAAAATAATGTTGTCATCTGCTGAGGGTTTTTTTCCTTTTACCGTAGTGGGTGAAGAACATTAACTGCTGCAGTCCATCACCTTGTCCTGATGGCATGTGGCACTGTTTGGAAACAGTGCTGTGAGAGCATTTGAACTTCCATCCATATGGAATTAAAGTTTTTGTTTCTAACAAGTAGGTTTCTACAACCTGAATTGGTCTTTTCTTTAGAGAATTGAACTTGCAATGTTAAGATAGCACAGGTAATTAATACTTCAATTTTCATAGAAATCTTTTCCAGTTCTCCAGTTTGGGTTTGATTTTGAGTACAATTGTTATGCAAGAGTTTCCAAAATATATTTAGGATCAGACGAAAGAAAAGTCATGGATATATAGAATATGCAACCAGAAAATGCAAACAGTAAAAAGCAGTTTTATTAAATGAAAATGTTTAGCAGCATTGCACTTTAAGAGGCTACTGAAAGCAGTAATCAGATAAATGAGCACAAAGGTTTTACTTGCAATTCCTCTTTCTGTCTGATAGAATGGAGTTGCAGTTAACAAAATGTATTAGTAAATGGAAATAATCTAATAGTTTAGGATCATGACTACTTAATGAAAGATATTAATATCAAAGTATTTAAAATTGATTCAAATCCATGTATGATACAAAACGAACAAAACCAACTGAGAACATTGTAATTTCATCCCCATATTTCATTTCTCAGAAATGAACAGAAGATGTGGCACCAGAACAGCATGTTTACAATGTAACAGTTGTGAAACAAGTATTTGCAGTTAGTGAGACTTAAATTCTGCTTTTTTCATAACTCATCTATTAATATAAAATGTCAGTGACAGAACATACAGCAGCAAAAATAGTCCAGCTCTTGTGTTTATTTGATATCATTGAAAAGTCCTCTTTTAGTTCAAAAGCTAAATGAGAACTGGAAGTTGTTGAAATTTCTAATTAGGACTACTGGAGAATTACAGTACTTAATTTATTAATTATTTTCCCAACCGACTGATATTTTTTTTTGCATGGCTAACTACATTTTTGCATTGATACAGGTATCAGGAATAGAAATAATGTAGCACCAAAAGCCTGTAGAAATGCATCCATCACAGCCTATAGATGGCATTCCTTGGGGTAATTGCTGTGACAGAACACAGATGTGTACATTTTGGAGGTATCATGTGACTAAGATCTTTATCTTTGAATGCTGTTACAAAGAGGGGTAGGTCCTCAAAACTAGCCCAACACAATTATATTCTTTCAAAAGTTGGTTATAAATGTAATAGACTATAAACTTACTTATTAGAACAATGGGTTGTGTTTTTCTTAGATTTTTAGACTTATCTATGTGCATAATATATCTGCCAGGAATGCATAATCTCCTTCATGGCCAAAAATCTAGTCTGACTGAACAAAATGTTCAAAGGCAAAGATAGAAGTAAGAAAGAAAAGTTCAAATAAAAACAATTCAAGAAATTGTGGTAATGAATACAAAATTATTTTCAATGAGGTTAAAGGGATTGTAACAGAAAACATTTACAAGTCATTGTATTCTTTTACATTGACAATATAGCAGAAAGCATTTTAAAAATAATTTTATGATACAATTTGCCATTTGGATGGTTTTGTTTTCTCTTTCTACTTATATTTGTTGAGAACCTTATGTTCTAAATTGCTTTTATTCAGAATACAATATGATTGTATTAGTAATTCTTCAAGTGGTCTGCTATTTCCTGTTATTTATCCATCACACTATAGGTTGCTCCAGACTGTCAAAATCAGGGTGGCTGTTTTTTATGTGGGAATGTGTAACTTTCAAGAGTGACTCTCAGTCAGCCACTTATTGCTGTGATTTAGAATTGTTGCCTCAGTTTCCTCTTCCCAGATTTAAAAATAGTGAGAGCTTTCATTGTGCTCCGACAATTGCCTCTATCAGTCTCCAGATGGCTCTTGGGAGATTCTCAGGCTGACTCAGAAATTTGCTACAGTGTGAAGGTTCCTTGTTCCATAGCTGTATGTAGGCACAGTATTTAATTGTTTATCAGGTTTCACATAGCCATCTCCATGCATCTGTAGAATAATTTTCATTCATTGAAGCTAAAGTAAGCATTCATTGGCCAAATGTTTGGCTGTGTGGCTGAACAATTTAAAATAGGGTTTTCATTTATTTGTAACTATCTTTTATTGGCTTACAAACTTGAATTATATATTTATTAAGAAGATTGTGTAAGCTGACATTTGTTATTTTTGTTGAGTTGGGTTATGATGTATTTTAAATAACTGACTTCTCTTAACTTTCTTAGTGAATTTTAAAATGCCTATTTGATGAGAGTGAAAAAAATCTGATACATTTATATGATCTATGACCTTTTGAGTAATTTTGGTTATTATATAAATAGAACTCAGTGGTTTTCCGTTTTTGCACACCAGTAAATGTATGCAATACTTTTGGATAAAAGAGTTTTATATTTGAAGAAGCACAATACTGCTTTTGCATTTTTCTCCATTCATCTTGGCTTCAGTGCCTGTATTTATTGTTAGAATCCAGCAAACTCCTATATGACCTGGACAGCACAGGTTGTTGTTGTGCAAAAATTTGTCATCTAAGATTCAAGAAACTTTTTACTGTTTTCTCTACTGGTATACATGCTACTGTGTCTTGTGTTGTGACTAAATATGTGGTAAAATTTAATTTTAAATTCCAGCAATTGTAGAAAAATAGGCTATATGTATTTTTTATTCCACAGGGAGTGATGGATACTCAGATGAAAGAATTTAATGTAAAATGTAAAACATTCCAGGAACCATTTAGTATATTTGTTTGCAAGCATTGCTACTTTTCTGGTGCCTAATATTTATTAAATATACTCAGTACTCCTGAACTTCTTAGGAATGAAAAAGAGATATACTAAATGAAAAGGCTGGCTGTTTAATCTAGGAGAAACAGTTTTTCTGATTGCCCAACAGAGGCTGCTTTTCAATAGTCTGCCAAATAGCACTTAGTGAAATCTTGTGATCTATTTTTAAGGAACTGTCCTTTTTAGGAATGCAGCTTTCATGCAGAGGGATTACTCTTGTGTCATGCATGCCTGCATGGTTTTCTCTATAGCCTTTTTAGTGAATTTGTTCCATTGCTAGTCATTTAATGAGTATCCTAGCTCTTCCACAAGAATATGCATTTAAAATAGTCTTGTTTCTTCCCTATAGTATTCCTGCTGCTGAAGAGGCTATATTATTTCTGATAGAGTTTGATGTATCACTTAATGCAAGTGTTAGATCAGAAAGAAGAGAGAGAAGTGTAACACTGAAATGCTGCATTCATGTTTGGGAGCATCTCCATGAAAACAGAATTGGTGGAAGTATTTATTGCACAGGATGTATTGAAATGGAATCTAGACTTACATTTTTTTTCCTAAGATATCACAGAATAAATACTTTGACATATTTGCTTTGAACCTGGCCTCCCAGGATTAGCAGAAATTCTTCCCTCCTTGCTCTTGAGATAACAGTGAATGTTTATGTAGGTTAAAGAGGAATGACAAAGAAGGAGGACTACTTGTAAGCAGTAGCTAGCTAATTCTCTATTAGCAATATGAAAGCTTTGACTCAGAGTAGCTTTTTCTTTTCTTGAGTTTGAAAAGAGAGATGGCTGTCGATTGATTGGATTTGCTTTGGTCATGTACAACGATCAAGACTTTCCTAGTCAGAATTGGTGAGTGATTTGCTTATTGACCAGTACATGGGTCTTGTGTGAATATGTAAACTTCAGTTCTGTGGCATGGTATAAAAATGTATGGAGGTAAAGAGGTCGAGCATTTATGGATCTCTCTGTTTAACTGACTACATCAGAATGAATTTTGTGATCTGACGAGTTCATCACTTAAGTACTTGATATTTATTCCCGAATGAAGGACTTGCTCATATGACAAAGAATCTCTAAAAGAGTTAAAGCAACTTGAACTGTATCAGAATAAGGGGACATCTTTTATTTCCATAATAAAACTATGGTGATATGTAGACTTTTAAAGGAAAATGAGAATTTGTTGTAGCTTCTTAATGTTTTGTTTTGGTTATAGCTGAAAAATCAAAAACATTGAGTCAGATAAAATGATGTTCCTGGATGTCATAATCATGGTGGTTCATATGAGCTTAAACTGGCCAATTATGGATGAGGTTCTAGTTAAAGAATTTTAATGACCACAAGAGAGATTTTTTTGAGTTTAAAAAGGCAAATAAAATGGCTAAGTAACTTTTCATGTTCATACCTGAGGTTCAGCTTCCAAATTTATCTTGAAGGGATGTGCTTTGCCATCTTCTGAAACTTGTGGGGACCATAATTTAGTTCCTGCCCTAGAAAGCAAGAAAGAAAGGCAGAATTTAAATAATTTGAATTCCTATAGAGTTGTGTATGTCACCATAAAATATTATGCAGCTTGTAAGTCTGCAGGTTTTTTCTAAGCTTTTTTAGTGTTTTGACATAAAAATACGTCAATGATATGTAACCGATATATATAAAATGTATTTACTGTTTAAAAAATTATTTATGCTATTAACAATGGGAAATAGGTTGTTAATAGTTACCAAATGCAAAAGGAAAGGGAAATTAGTGCCTTTCTGATCTGAGCTGACCAAACTTTTTAGTTTTATTTTTTTAATGATTGCTAGAATGAATGTTGGGTCCTCAGAATATTTTATATGAATAATTGGGATTAGTAATAATCCCAAACATCAATTTCTTTTTCTTTAAAGACCATAATTTCCATGCAAAGCCTTCTTTTTAATGTTGAAGTGCAGTCGAAGTATACAAAGTATGTGCAAGGTGAAATTGAAGTTTCACAGATGATTCTTTCAGCCACCTAGGCAGAAGTAACAAACACAAAAATATCAATTCCAGTTCTGTTTTTATTGACAAAGTGAAATTTGGCAGCTAATTTTAAAGTAGCATAATAGTAATGTTAAATATTAATCTGGTGCTGCTTGTTAAATATGCATTTATCCCATCTTGAAACTGGCTTCCCAAGATAGTTGTTAAATGGAATATATGAATCTGTAGCAGAACCTTGAATTAACAGAAGGAATTTTTAATTATGGCGTGTGCTCTAGTAATTCAACAACACTCCTTAAAAAAAAGAAACACTTTCGTATTTCAAAAAGAATATTGTAGTCAGCTACAATAAGGAGCTGTGCCTCCATGAGAGCCTCAGGTTAATCAGCCCTGTCTTAGTTTTGGAGACAGCTGAAAGAGTGTGCCAGGTGATTCGGATTACAGGCTGAGCAAACCCAGCTGGAGATGTGAAGCTGAAGGTTGTTTCTCTTCCTGGCTCCAGTAGAGAGAAGTGAACAGAAAAGTTTCTGGATTACTGCAGTGTAGGTAAGACAGTGTTTCTCAGTTTTGTTTTGAGCATTGCTTTGAGAATCCTTTATTAGCTTAATATGTTGTGACCAGAGAGATTGATTGCCTTTAAACTCACTTCTTTGTCACCCCTTATGAAGGCTTGCCATGATGTTGTTTTCCCTCACTGGATGATATAGTAGCAGCTTTACGTGTGGTTGGGAGGAGGAGGCAGTGATAAGCACCTGTGGCCAAGGGAGTGTTAGAGCAGAGAGGTCACTAAACAACTGACACTAGATGAGGATTTTATTTTTTTCCCTAAAACGTGAAGAGCTGCTTGCTTACTGACAGTAAACAGAGGACTTGTGCAGTCAGAATTACAGTGTGAATAACCTGAGGGAAGCTGTTCTTTTTGTGCCCACAAAGATGAGCTGTGGGGAGTCTTGATCTAGAGTTTAACAGGTAGGTTTGGTTGCTTGTAATTTTAAGGATCTTGGGAACTTCCTCAAACTATTTTAAGTAGTTACACCATGTAATAATTGTACTGTTGATTGACTAGTATCTTCTTTCAGAAACAGGCAGACGTGTACACGTACCTCTCTATTTTCAAACAAAGCTGATGTGTAGCTGCTTTAATTCTCTCCTGGGCATCATTATGTGTCATGTTCTCTGTGCCTAGACCATCAATAGCTATAATGACATCACCAGGGCACAGGTTGGCAGCTGAAGCCTTGCTTCCAGGTGTAATCTGAAAAGACCAAAATATAACTGCTTAATCACCATGCATGCCTGAAAATTGATAGAAAAAATAAACTTCATCACATTCCCCTATTTCCTGTTGGATGGGGGAGGTGTTTTGCCAAAGGCTCTGTAGTTCTATTGTCAGGAAACCATATGAATGTTTTATTCATCATAACTCCAAATTAGATGGAAATTACCTTCACATTTCTGCATTAGTTTCCACTCTGATTTCTGTAATTGCTGTAACTCATCTTTAAATCTTCTTTCTCCACTGCCATTTTATATGTAATTTGCTTGGAAAAAACCCTGTTTTTCCCTTAACAACACCAGCAGTAGAAAAGAACTGGTAACAAATTGTGTTGCTGAAATTCTTAAAGTGCTTAGGTTTTAAGTCCCATGGCATTTAAGTAACGGTGGCTCTGATCCTTCGTGGTCTGTGTGGTGCAATTCATACCTTATGTACATGTACCACCATCTGTGACATGCACAGAAATAGCCCTAAACTTATCCTTCTATACTTTTTTCTTTTTTTTGTCTGGTTGACAAACTTCTGTATGGTTGTGAAAATAATTGAAATGCAACATAATTTTGCTTTAAAATAACTATTGTAGAGAGGCCATGACCTTAGATGTTGCTGAAACTTGTTCTAGAATCAGAGGCCTCTATTTGCAAGAGGTGACTTCTCCTGCCACCACAACATTTACACATACTACATACACAACAGGTCTTAGGTCACTGACTGGGATTTCTGTCCCTTATGTGTGTATTGCCATTTTGGGCAACTCTTGATTACCTAGACAGCAACATGAAATTGATGCATGTAGCACATAAGCTTCTGAAATTCAGCTCTCAAACAGCAGAAGGGACAAGTTGGGTCATGCGAAGTAATGTTAGCTGCCTGTTTGTAAGTAAATGAATCCCATGGTGAAGGAAAAAAAAGTCAATATAGTATTATTTCCAAAAGCAGTTCTTTTATCTGTGGCATATATTAAATGAAAAAGCTACTGGAGAGAATTTCTCTGACTATGGGTTCTGCTGTAGTGAAAGCACATGTTGTCTTGACTGGAAAAGATGCTGTGGAGACATAATTCAGCTCTACTGTTTCACAGTTTTCCAGCAAAGGAAGAGAGTAAGCTGCCCAGTGTACTTCCAGCGTGTTCTGAACCCCAGCTTTGGTGAAGCTGGCAGACTTGTCGCTGAAGGTGACACAACTGTCAACATAAGAGCCAAATAGAAATTCTTTTTAATATGAGTTGCACTGTATTAGTATTGAAATAATGGCAAAAATCAATGAAGGGGAGTTGTTCTCTCCATTTGCCGTCTCCATTAGGTGTCTGAACAATCAAAGAGATTGTTTTGTGAGCTCTTTTTCTGCATTCCCACGTGTAAACGTATTTTTGATATCACTGTAATAAACCACAGTGCATGTATTATTATCAAGTCAGGCAAACTTTCCAAAGGGGTGCTTGTGGCCCGCTGCAGACTTTTACACCCTCACCCTTCAAAAGAATGGACAAGCGTATTGTGTGCTTAACAAAGTGTTCAGGTGCCTGAATAATCTGTTCAAATATGAATCGAGGAAATAGTTTATAAATTCTAAGTCTGAAATCTCTGAAATTGTCTGCTTCTCAAACTTCAACAGCTGCAAGTGTAAATGATCAACACTGAGACCACTTAGACCACTATAATAAGGCAGGGGCTAGAGTTGTGATCATTCTTCTCCCTTTGATGTGGAATTGCTCCTGATTTGCCTTAGCATGTTGTGAATGTCTGCAATGACAAACTGGAGCAGAATTCCTCCTGGTCCAATGTGACTGTTGATGCTTTAATACCTAACTGGGCAAACCAGCCATTCTTGGTTCCCTCTCAAGGATAAGTTAGCTTGTGTAACCCTTATGGAGGTTACTCTGCAGATTATGTTTTTTCATGTCACAACAAATCATCTGCTGTATCTGTGACATACTGCAGCAAAGCCCTAAGATAATGATCCTGCCTTATAAAGTAGTGAATCTGCCTAGCACAATCTCCCCTGCAGCTGTACTGCTAACAGAACATGTCCTGCTCCGTGTTGCTGCTAAATCCCTTGGTTTCATAAGTTGTCAGCAGCTGCAGTGATACCACTTAGATGTTTGAATGGGGTTACCATCATTTGGTAATGGACAGGGAGCAAGGGACAGGAGTCTGTATTTCCTGTTCCTTGGCTGAATTGGTCATTGCCAAGCTCCTGAGATGTGTCTCTTGGGTCTTAACACCTGGATGGGGATACTGAGCTCTACATCCCCAGGCCTGACAGGGTGCAGAGCAGGCACCTGCCCTGCAGACTACATTTTATAGAAAGGGACCACATCGTGCAGTGCAAGATATGGGTATGATATTGATATTGTGGGTACCTCAGTTATGTAAGTGGTGCTGTTTCTTAAGGACTTATTAGTGAAACGTTAACTGTGTATTTTGAACACTCAGAATTGTGTTGTGACTGTAGTGTTTGTTGCTTGCTCACCCTGGCTTCATGAAGTAGATTCTAGTGTTGCTTTGGGAAAATTTTTGCCTTGCTCTTCAGGCCATGTCTGCATGGTATGCCTGTTACTCCTGTATCCTGGGTATCTTGGATTTGGATAATTACAAAAATATGTGTTGATCATTCAGAATGAATGATCATTTAACCACATGAGGGTCAAGTGTCTCCAAGGAAACTCTGAAGAAAACCTCTCTGCGTCTGATAATAGACTTATAAAGCTTATCACTTTACACCGTCATAAATATTTCAGGCTCTGTGTTTTCTGGAGAGAGCTATGAATGCCTGCAGACAGAGTGGCTAAACATAAAATTGAGATAATATGAATACTTGCATTGTGATTGGTAAAGGTCTATAAAAACAAAATAGAACTTAAATCTAGAGTTGATAATATTTTACCATTCTCTCCAAACTGCACAAGTTTCAATTGTTCCTGTAATCAGTTTCATTAATGCAATTTCTTTACATCTATGCAAAGTTCCATAGATTTTAATGTTTTCAGTCTTTGTAGTTAATTCATTATTTCTGACCGTAATAGAATTGGAATATGTCGATTTTTACTCCCCTCCTGTTCTTCCTCTCTCCCAGTGATCATGGTCTGTAGTTTTTGCATTTGTTTGAAACAGTCAAAACAACAGAACAATTTTCACATGAGCTTTTGAAGTGACATCTGTTCTTTAGACAGGTGGATAATGATCTCTTATGTCTTCTGACTCTCTTGACAAGTCCTGATAAAACTGTCTTTTGTTGAACAATGACATAGCCAACCAATCTTAACACTTGTCCAATTATTTTATTCAGAATACATTTTAAAATAATTTCTATTTATTCTTTAGTTTTTCTTGTCAGGACAGTTAAACCTAGTGTGAATGGACTGCTTATGATATCTTTTACAAAAGGAACACCTAGACCCCAAGAGGCAAGACTGGTGAATCTTTTGAAATGTTCTCTATTTCTTAAGGGATATTGCATGAATACTTATTGAGGGACTCTTCTAAATGTATGCAGTGGCAAAAAAAATACCAACTTTAAACAAACTTATTGTTAATACTCTTAAGCCTGAGCTGAGCAAATGTAACCTTTTTTCCCTATATGTATATTATATATATATTTGATTGTACTTCTTGAAACATGATTTTGAGCATTTCTGTAATATGCCAGAAAGCAATGGCTTATGTCTTGTGAGGCATTTGGTAGGTATGAGTCAACTGCAAAGTAATTTATTCTTTAGAAAGTTATATTTATAGTAACATCCTTTGTTATTGCAGTTTTAAACTTCATTGCACTTAATCTAAACACAAAGAAAATACAAACCAGACACCGCTAAAATATTTTTCATTAGAGATAATGGAAACTATTTTTCTTTCAGAGGCCCATAAAAGGCAATGAAGGCCCCAAAACATCCAGAGATTTTTTTAAATGCAATGTTTCTGTCTCTTGTTTCTCCAAAGGCTTTGCTGTATTCTATGAGTAGTTGTTATGTAACTTCATTCAGTCAAAAATTAGCATTTTGATTTACTTCTATTTAAAATGCTTTTATAAATCTGGAATGAATGACTAAGTTAATTTTTACTAGTTAATATGTGAAAAGATGGTCCTTAAACTTTCTACTGATTCTTGTTTGGAAGCATATTTACTGCAAGACATCACTAGTGATATGCATCCTTGAAGGCTTTTGACGTTTACTCAATACCAGGCATAGTGTATATAGTGAGTCATAGTGTAGGGCTTTTCTTTTAAGAAAAAGAAAAAACAAAAGAAAAGCATAGCAATTTGGAGGCTCGTGGAACACATCTTTGGTGTGTCTAGGGTCCTTAAAAGCAGCAGAAGTATAAGGAGAATGAATTCTAGCCTGATGTGCATTGAACACAATTTTCAAAATATAGAAATTCTCAAAATATGTATTCTGTCTTTTGAGCAGATCCACATCTGTAGATGCAGGGCAGCTGACAGTGTGTTGTATGCTACATTGATTGAGTCACTGGTTTCTCAAATTGCAACTAATATCTCAAAATCCATGAAAAAGAATGAAGGCTCAAATTCTTGCCATTTATTGCGGGGGGGGGGGGCAAGGTAAACTTTTAGTTTCTAAATATGGCAAAACCTACCAAATAACTATCTCTTTCATATGCAGGACTGGATAATTTCCTAATAACTCACTCATTTAACATTCATGAAAGTGAAAACTTTTAGATACGTAAAAATAGGTATTGTTGCCTTTCCTGGGTATAAACTGAACTTGGTTTAATTAAATAAGAGTCAGATTAATCTGCAAAGCACAAACTCCCAGGCATGAGGAGCTGCTGCCAAGCAGTCTTCTCCCCCACTGATCAGAGAGGCTAGTTGTGAAAAGCATAAAAGTGAGCTCTTGCTTTTAGTAGGTTTAAATGTAATTTTGAAAGCCTGGGAAATTATGCCAGAGTTTTTCTGCTGCCAAGGCACTTGAATTTAATTTTGAGACCTAAGTAGAAGTGCAGTTAAAGTCTCTCAGGCCGATCACAGAAACATGTCACACAAAACTTGTAAAAACTCTCAGTATTCAGCTGGCTCCCCTCAGAACCAGCAGCTACTTTTTGATCTACTCACAGCTTTGTCTGCATCTCTAACTCAAGAAAAGTAAAACCAAAAATCTACAGCAACTATTAAATGGAATAAATAGAAAGGAAATGGAAAGAGTACATACCCTGGTTATGATTAAGGGCTGGTTAAAATCTATTCCTCCTGAGAGCCTGAATCCCCAGGGTGACGGTCCTTGGAGAATAACATTTTGTGGCATTGTGGACAGATTTTCCTTGGTTACTGTTCTTTTTTCCTTGGGTCCGTGTGAGGAGTTGAGCTATAGGAGGAAGGCTGCTGTCAGCAGAGCACCTGCCAGACAGGGCAGCTGACCTTTTATACCTCCTAAGCAGTTTTACTCATTCCAAAGCTGTGGGCACTGCACTTTATCCTTACTCTTTGGGTGACGTCAGCCAGTCCCTCGGCTTCTCCACCCACAGAGGGGAGTATCAAACTCAGACAAATAAAGCTTCAATGCTGGAAAGTTTACAACAAACACATCAACTTTATCTGCTGCTTTAGCGTCCCCCTCAGCCTGACAATCAGTAAGCTTCAGGATGCAGCGTCCTTCTGGTTTCTTAAAGCAACCTTGCTGCTCACTTGATATCTTGCTGTTTATGTTGCTGGTGTTTGATTCAGCTATGCAATGCAGTGCTTTGACTTTGTACATGGCTCTGGTTCTTGTAAACAGAAATACTAATAAGGAGATTTCCCTCTCAATGTCTTGTTTCACATCTTGTCTTATTTGTAATGTAATAGTTTATTGCATTAAAAAGTCCCTCCAGCCCTTCAGCTGTGTTTTTTAGATAGTCACTTGAGACCATGGCATGCACCAGTCCTAATGCCTTGAAAAATCTGGACTGATGTCATACATATTTCTCATACTGTGGAAGAGAAATGCGGTGTTAGGTGATGATGTCTTTTTTCCTTTGTAGAAATCTTAGCTTTTTAAAGGTAGCTGTCCTTTACTTGTTAAGTAGACTAGGCTTTCTAGTAGGTAGTAGTGTTCAGTAGTAGAGGTTTTTGTAACTGTGTTCTTATCAAGAATATTTCAAAGATATCCTGTGTTATTAAAGTATAATTCACATCTTGATCAGAACAAAACACATAATAGTGGCTCTTTGAAAGTAAACCATCAGAAAGGTATCTGTATCACAAAGAGCTTGCAGGGTGTCAGTCAGCTGGTGGGGGCACAGCTTTCATTAGGAATGTGAAGGAAGATAGGCACATTTAAAGAAACAAGGCAGGTGTTTAGGTCAGTGGTGTATCAGTCTTGGTAGCTCAAATACTTCTGTGTATTTTGAAGTTGAGGAAAAAAATCCTCTCATTCCTTCTGAGTGGTGTGTATACTCTGGTATGTCCTAACATTTTGAGATTGGTTTGGTATATGCCTTCAAAATATTGCCACTATATAGATCATCCTGACAGAGTACACCGTGTGTGTTCAAGGTCAGAACTTATCACCAAGTCGTACTTCAGTTTCTTACCTTTTCTCCTCTTTCATGATTAGCTGTTTTGAGTGAAAACACCTTGCATATTTGATACTCTTTTTTTTCACTCCTCCTAGTGAATCCTGTAGTGTGTTTTGATTGGTAGCTGGAAATTAATAACAGATGTATTCATTTAAAGGCTTTCCTGTGCAATTTGAATTTTCTTTTTCTCTGAACACTGGCAATCTCAAATATTGAGATTGCAAATCCTGCAATGCACTTCAGTAGAAAATTATTTTGAAATACAAGAATTTCAGTGTCAGGTCAAAACAGACTCTGAGTTTCTGGTGTCAAAAATTATGCTTGTATAATAAGTTGTTCACTGCAGAGACTCCTTCCAAATTGCCATTCTTAAGTTACTGATTTATATCTTAATGTACAGGTTTACTTTTTGAGTGTGGGGTTTTTTATTTGGTTGTTGTTAGTTTTTTTTAAGAAACGCAGGTTTGGGATTGCTTAAGTGTCTGTAAAGTTTGTTCATGTTTCTATACTATACTGAAACTTGCTCATATGTCCCTTCTAATCTTGCTAGATATATGTAAGGGCAGGGTAGGTTTAACCTTTTTCTAGGCAAGTGATTGCTTTCAGTTTCAATGGAAATCATATGCATATATGAAGCTGAGCTCTTGCTCAAAGAATTTTTTTTTTCTGCCTGGTTTACTGGAAGGGTGACTTGCTCTCCAAGGTGCTGTTGCTCCAGAAAGCAATTTCTAGATCTGGTTTTATTGATATTTCCCAGATTCAGCTTTTTTTT